>VYZX01004506.1:890-12048 GCA_013401335.1 Brachypteracias leptosomus | reverse complement strand
TCTCCATGGAAGCTCTAAAAGAAAACAAAGCAAAACCAGCAAAACGAAAGAGCTCTGAACTGAGAATTGCAAAGGCCATCAGTCCATACAGCTTCAGTCATACAGATGCTGAAACAAATTATTTGATCCATGCAAGCAATTAAATGAATTTATTCATATAATAGTATTAGGCTTATGTATGGATATCAATCTTTGAGTAAATGTTAAACAGTTTTTCCTGGTCCCTAGGATTAATAGNAATACAAAACCAACCTTCTGCAGTTTCTGAAAACATTTCTGTAAATTAACAAATGCTGCATATTAAAGTATCTGATCTTATTTATATTGTTGTGGGTCTACAAGGACATTAGTTCTAAGAAAATCAGTTTGTGTTATTGGTAATAAAATACATAAAACCAAACATATCAAGTAGGTAGCCTTCTCAAGAAAACACAAAGGATCATTATTGGGACCCACTTCAGCTTGCAAAAATGATATGCCTGCATTTTAGCCAGGGTCAGAACTGTTAAAGAATAGAGCTGTGTAGATGTAATCTGCAATAATCTAACTGGTATCAGTCATTAAGTAAAATTCTATTTAAAACCACAAAGATTTAGTAGGGCTACTGTTTCCTTACCAATATATATATTTTTTTTAAGTATGCTGGATTTTAAAAACAAAACAAAACAAAAAAATCAAGAAAGCCCAATGGCTTGCATTTGGTTAGCTTTACTAAGTTCATGTTATGTATCCTTCCCTCACCTCAAGAACAGCTTTAATTTGCTCTGTGCTCAACTTTAGATATTGCACTCTAGTTATTATACTCTAGTTTATGCTATGCATTGTTGTTTACAGGATTCAGCTGAAAAACATTGTGTTAGAATAATATTAGAAATTTCTTAGCAGCCAATAAAAAATTCAGACTGACACTCATATTTAACTGTGGGGTCTCCTTAAAAATAACAGCTTCAAAATAAATGGGGAGTGGAGAAATCAGATCACAGGAAAGGGATCTGAAAGCATGACTTCCATTTGAGTTTGCATACTTCTCCCTGATTTATATTTGGACCTGACTTGATCTGATCTCAAGCATAAAATTCCTTAAATATTTGAAGAAGCTGTTGCAAGTGTTTCTCCTCTTAGAGAGAAGGTCTGTCCAGATATTAAGCACAGTAAGACCCAGTAATTCTCAATTCTAATGCTCATTTTGGCAGTTGCTATTCCTTGTAGCTAATTTAATGGCATTTCTTGTAAGATTACAAGTGAATCGAACAATGTGAAAGTATAAGTGCAGAATATGTGCTGATTATTATTCTGCTATCTTTTAACAACATACTGGAATGTTAATAGGAGAAAGAATAATTCTAACAATGTTTTAGAAAAAACCTCGTAATTATGCAAATTTCCTGTAGTTAAGGCTTGGCAGATCAAAGAACCTTAAAATGAATTAGATAAGGACAGCCATATGTGCCTTTTTATTTTACTCTTTGCATGAATATTGCATATGTGAAAGATATTACAATTCAGAACTAAAGACCTGCAGAATTAGGAAGATCAGAAGCAGAATAGTAGATATTTCTTTTGAGTACTGTATGATTTACTTAAGCCCAGGGCTGGAAGGACAACTTAAGGTGACTGGACAGTGTGGTTTCAGTGGTCCAGCCAATAACTCTTCCCCTGCTAAGAGCAGCAGTAAGGACAACAAATAGCACCAGCTGACTTGGGAAAAAAAAAAACAAAAAAGGGATGGTGAGCATTGTTTTCATTAAAAAACCAAATACATTGTTGCTCATGTTGCTTCTTGAAGTAGATGAAGAGATGAATTATTAAAAAAAAAGTTACAAACTGCCATATTATCTCATTATTGCTTTCACATAATTAAAAGATTCAGATACAGATTGTTCCATGAGATTATATAAAGACTGCAAAGAAATGGATGACAATTAGTTTTAAAATAGTATATTGATGCCATACTTCTAAAAGGTTAATGTGGAAAAAAATGTTTTGTAGCCTTATACATGGCCCAGAAATGCCATGTGGGTTTGGTACTGCCCACCAGTACACTTTTATGTAAGTGCTGCTTGAGGTATTTTTTGATAGTCAAATAGAATACAGTTCTGATATAACAGACTGTTTTTCAAGATAGTAACCTGTAGGCCAGTAATTCTAGTTAGAACATTTACTGAATTTTATGAGTAGTACTTGTAAAAGAAGAAAGTTTAGGTACAAACTTAATAGCTTTAGAAAATGTGACTTTGAAAAGTTCTTGCAGGAATTATACAGACTCAAAAAAAAAATATCTATTAACATATTACAATTGAGAGGTGATCAAAGACAGTATTAGAAAATTCCCTGTAGCAATACTGCTAGGGTCATAAATGCACTTGGAATTCATTACTGTTATTTCTTAATGCCAAAATAGAAAAGGAAATTCATCATGACTGGACTCTCTTAGGTTTTTATTATTGTAAATATGGTAGCAGAGAAGATGAATGGTACTATAGCAGTATTAAATCATATTTGATAGTTGTTTCTTAGGGTAAATTGTAAAAACATTGCATTTCTAAAAGCACTGCCCCCCCTAGAAAAAAAAAACCCACAACCAACCAAACTCACTAAAACCTAATGATAATGTTTAAGAAAAAGTTATTTGGTTTTGTTCTTGGAAGAGAGAATCGGGGAAAAAAAACCAAACATGAAATAGCTTAAAACTTGGACCTAGCTTTATTCTCCACAGATATACAGAATTTGTAAGCTATGTGCATTCTTCCATGACACAGAGGTCTGTAGTTGGAAGAGTATCTTTATTTTACTACTGGGTTATTTCATAAGCTTGCTTAAGTAGCAAGTGCCAAAGGGTCAAACAGACAAAACAAAGCCATAAAAATTGTATTTCCTCAAAGTGGGGTGTAGAATCAGTTTATACTGCTGTGAATTAACCTTTTAGCAGATATTCTGCACTTCAGATCCCACAAATCCATTATCTTATCATCTTCTGATTAAAATTATGTCAATTTATAAAAATCAAGTTTATTTTAAAAAGCAGCATGTAATATATGTCAAGTTTCATTCCTCTACAGTTACTGCTTATATCCCAAATATAAAATATTTTAAAGAATCTAATCATATAGATTCTGCTAGCTGTTATACATGACTTTTAAAGTGCATTGTATGTTTCGCTTAAAACACGAGTTTTAAGTCTGAGATTGTGTTAATTACAAATAAGCAGCAAGAGTTAAAAACTTGTCTGACTACATGAACAAATGAATCTAAATGGGTATAATTAGATCTAAGCAAAGGTTATGAGTTTGATTTATAGCACTTTGCTAAAGAAAGAAAAAAGAGTCAGTCTGATGGTTTTACTAATATGTTTCTTTTCTTAGGCAAAACTCATCTTTTTTGTTATCTAGGTAGAGTTATTCATCAGTACTGATTTTTGATAATAGGATCGTGTGTAGGCATCTATTTGCAAGTCACATGGCCAAAGAAACTATGACGCTGTGTTTTCATTAGGTTAGTTTATATTCACACGGGTGCACCAAATTTAGGCAGGCCTGCATTAAGTCCCAGTGAGCCTGAAGGAATAAATACATTACTTTAAACCCAGCAATTTCTTCATTTAGATGCATGCACTCAACTAACTTTCAGTGCCAGGCTGGAAAGAGATTTTGTAATAAAGAAATTATAGTAATTTGCAGTAACTCTGACAGCAGCTCTTAAGAAGAAGCTTTATCAATAGGTCCCTATTACAAGAAGACAGCTCCAGAGTACAGAGGGGCAGGGATCGACTGCAAGTAGTTTAGCTGAACTAACTTGAGTTTAGGTGAACACAAATTTGTGAAAGTAATAGTGTTTTTACTCTTTATTAAGATACAAAGTGCATTCCAAACTAATTATACTTTTGTTGTTTTGATAAACAAGTATGTCTTTTAAACCCATATGTCTTTTAAAAAAGGAATAGGTACAACAAGATTGCTTGTATTTAACAGTGAATTTCTTACTGGTATCCTACCAGAAACTCAACCCTAAAGCCGATATGCAATATGGAAGCAAAAAGAGGACAAAGCCCAAAATACCTGGTCGGTCATCAAGAAAACCAGAACAGAAAAGGCACTCCAGTGTGCATTAAAGCAATAAGCATAACAGTAGAAATCTCTAGAAACCTGTCTTGAGGCAAAATGCTTTCAAAAATGGGATAGAACCTGTGAAACTAAGGATGTCTGTATTTGTATGAATATGAATCCTGCATGCCGTTGCAAGCAGCCCTTCTTCCTGTATGGAACTTAAAACATCTTTTATCCTTATCTTCTATTTCCCATTAACTCTCCACAGTACACTAAGCTTTTTTCTGCTATGCTGGGCAAGAACATTTCAGGCTATAGCTAACTGCAACAGCACATGTGCTGACTCCATGGCCAGCCTGAGGGCGAAATCAGACCAGATAACCGTTGATCTCTAACTAAAGTCTTTTCCTCGTGGAATTTTGTTTTCTACTGAACTGCTGATTTTTACAGAACTAGTAGTTTTATTTGAGGCACATATGGTCCAGTTAAAATTGGCTTAAGTAAGCTAGTGGATTCAGAAGTGATTAAGGACCACAAATAACCAAAAAGACGGCATACTGAAATAAGTTTCCCATTCACAGGAATCCAGGCTTTTGAGGGATTAGGAGAAATATCCTTTATAGGCCTTTACCAGTATTTTCTGATATGGTTAACAAGATAGGCTGTACTCTCACTTGGCCCTGACAAAGCTTGTGAGCCTTCATCTTGGTAACTGCAATAATGAGATATGCCAGTTGTTACCCAACCAGAACTGGCTGCATGGGTCGGGTAGTCTAACAGAGCATGGCGTAACTAAAAATCTCTACACTCATCATAGGGTTTTAAGTGTGTCTAACTAAATATGTAAGCTCCTTTTAAATTTAGCTTCTGAAGAAAACCTTCAGACCAATGAAGCTGAGTGTACAACTGGCAGGATGATTAGTTTGTTGAAATGAATTTGTACAACAATTAGAAAAAAGACTGCATTTTCATGTGAGCATTAATTATTGGTTTGATTAAAATGCAGACTAATACTTTCAAGCTTACAAATCAATATTTAAGCATATACAAATGCAGAAATGCTACAGAATATCAGGAAATGTTTTTACAGCTATCTGGTTCATATTTCAGGACATCTTCTTTCCCTTTATTTTTTCTAGGGTGGGATTAACAGTCCTGAGCACAGTATCCAAGGTAAGAGCATTATTGTTGATTTAGGACCTTAACATGTTATCATTTTCCCCCCTAAATTATTGCTATTAATTAAATTAGTGTTACATAGAATACAGTTTTCCCAGTGAACCAAAGGAAACTTTTTTTAAAAATCTGAGTGTAATTTGAAGTAAGACTTGACTGACAAATGCAGATGACTGCCACCAGAGTTGGAATGGTGCAACTTACAGATGTGCATACTCTGATCATGTTCTGGATTGCAAGTTTGGGATTTTTTGCCTAAGCAAGAAGTGGGTCCATCAGGGTCATAAGATTAACAGTCATAAGTTAGACTAAGAGACCACTTAGTACAGTCACTTAGAGGGTCATTAGGGACAGTCAACATGGCTTCACCAAGGGGAAGTCATGCTTGACCAACCTGATAGCCTTTTATGAGGATATAACCAGGTGGATAGATGATGGCAGAGCAGTGGATGTGGTCTACCTTAACTTCAGTAAAGCTTTTGATACAGTCTCCCGTAGTATCCTTGCAGCTAAACTGNGAACATCTGCCTTATGAGGAAAGGCTGAGGGAGCTGGGTCTCTTTAGCTTGGAAAAAAGGAGACTGAGGGGTGACCTTTTTAATGTTTATAAATACATTAAGGGAGAGTGTCAGGAGGATGGAGCCAGGCTCTTTTCAGTGGCATTCAATGATAGGACAAGAGGCAACAGGTATAAGCTGGAACATAGAAAGTTCCATGTAAATATGAGAAGAAACTTCTTCACGGTGAGGGTGACAGAGCACTGGAACAGGCTGCCCAGGGAGGTTGTGGAGTCTCCTTCTCTGGAGACATTTAAAGCCCGCCTGGACGTGTTCCTGTGCAACTTGGTCTAGGTGATCCTGCTCCGGCGGGGGGATTGGACTAGATGATCTTTCGAGGTCCCTTCCAATCCCTAACATTCCATGATTCCGTGTCACCTGTGTCTTCTCGGAGCCACTAGTACACAACTAGGAAGGCAGCATTCCCTTTATCTTCCACACGCTACTCATGATGTAGCCTGTCAGATATAATGAACAACTCTGGAAAAATACATCCTGTGTTTGCTGAATATTACGTTGATCCTACTTCATGTGGCTACAAGATTCTATTTAGGTATTTCAAAGCCACTGTTGTTTCTTAATAAATAATTACTAAGGAATTGCTAGAAAAAGTAAATTATTAGAAGCTTACACTATTTCACCAATGGTTGGTATTGTACCCAACTATTTTTCAGATTGGACAAGATACAGACAACTGTTCAAACCCAATTTGCAAGGGACTGAAGAAAGGAAAAAAAAAATGCAGTTGCAATGTCTGTAATAGATAATCTGTAAAGAAAAAAAGGAAAGTTAGGGGGAGTAGGCCTTTTAAATTGAAGACACTTTGCAAAACCAGTCCCATTTAACTCTGTAAACTTTTTTCTAACTCTAAGTTGCTGAGAAGTATATACAGACAGACTATACCATGTGTATTCTTACCTGACCCATTCTTCAGGTATCCATTTGCATCTACAGTAGTGTACATGATGTAAGGACCAGGCTGATTAACACCGAAAGGCTACAAGGGAGGAAAAAACAAAACAAAAAAAAACAGCAGGCAAAATTTTAGGGACAGGCAGAGCTATAGTAATAAAAGAGTAAACCAAAGAAAAATGTTTCTAGATTAATTATTTTCTTTTGATATGGATAATTTCAAAATCTTGCAACTGTTTTGGTCATAGCATTATATGGAAATTAATTTTCAAAATAAGGCTAATCAGTTGGCTAAGTAATGTTCAGTTTCTCATGAAGAAAGCAATACTATTCAGTGCTCTGGCAAAAGGTTAATGTTTCCCTGGAAGTTACAAGCAAAATAAAACTCCCCTGAAAGTTCAAAGAAATAACTGCATGTTCTGAAAAAGCAGAACTCATTTGATATTGTCTGAGAGAAGGCACTATCTTGACTGTCTTTTTGAACTGACAAATACTACATAAATTCAAAATTTCGTTACCATTATTTAGTGGTCTTTTATTTAATTCATGGAAGTGGTTGAATAGTTACTTGCTGAGTACCTATCTATTTTATGCAAATTCTCGAGGGAAAAAATGTACTTAAAAGTACAGTTATGGAGAGAAAAATTAAACTAGAAAAAAAATATATCAAAGGGACTTGTGGATTACTGAGTGATGAACCGTAACAAATGCACCTAAAAAGGTGTGGGGAACAATTATCTGCTATGGTGGGGAAGGGAGAGGAGGGGGGACAACTCTAAGAACAGATTTTAAAGAAAGTTTTCCTTTTTTTTTTTACTGCTGAATTCAAGCTGATATACAGTAAAGATCTCTCAAATGAGTTACAGAAAGAACACTAAAAGAAGAGATGATGACACATTTCACACCATGCCTCAAAAAATAGTTAAGTTCTAAACTGTAAGAACAAGTGATAATGATGAGAGATGGGATCAAAGCCTGAAAAATAATAATTGATGAGAATGAGTAAGCAGACTGCAAAGGGAATGTTAATGCAGATCTATGAAAGATGAGTAAATAAGGTGAAAAATCTGGTTTGTTTTTTTTTCCACTAAGTATCTATATTCCAACATAATGTACTCTATGTTACTTTCTGACAGAGAACTTCTATTACAGCACAGGCAATAGTGTTTCAATGATCTTGATAACATTTGTTTACCAACATCTGTTGTGAAGATTTGCTTTTAAAACCCTCTTTTTAGTTCTGTAATTAAGCTAATAATACTATAAAACCTCCTTATTATTTTACATCAGAAATTAAACCTCATGTCTTCAAAGAGGCTTGCAGAAGAAGATGGTCCCATTTGAAGCAGATTTTGTAATTTCAAGTCAAAATTAAATCTTATTTAATTTTGCAGAAACTGCAGAGCAAAAGCACTAACACTAGCTTAGATTCCTCTTAAGTTCCTCTTTTAGGCCAACTTTCACTGTGAACATTGCTAAAACAATTTGATAATTAGCAGTTTGGTGGGTGAGTTTCAGGTCTCTGTAGATAATTAAAATAATTGAAGTAGATACCAGCACATGATTCTGCAGATAGCTACATATACAACAGAACCAAGTATATTTCCTTCCCTTCTACCCTAGTAAGTACCTACTTAGTGTATTTTAGTCCAGAAGTGACTATNAGAACTGGGGGGAAAAAAAAAAAGTGAGCTTTTAGCATTCATATTAACAAGCCATCTTAAATGCACTACCTCTGAAATATGTTAAGAGTAGTAGTATCAGGTATTCATGAAAACTCATAAATAAATGTCTTCTATAGTACTTTAACATGTTAATGTATAAAAAAAATTCCTAATGTGTTTGAAGCATATGTCTTTGCAGAAATTAATCATCTAGTCACTGTTTTAGCATACCTCACTAATAACCAGCTTCAAAAGGAGAGATCTGCCAGTTAAAAAAAAAAAAAACAAAAGAAACATTTTTACAACAGTGGACTGTACATTTTATTCATTATTCTTCATTTGTAACCATTTAAAAATAGTGGCAGAGATTCAAATTTACAGTTTTAACTGGTGAAAAGGTAAGTAAAGGCTTTTCCTTCTATACAAGGAATAGTTTTACAACTTGATTTAAAGCAATTCACAAAAGCTGTAGCAAACAAAAATCTCATTACCTACGTATTCTATGAATTCAAAAGTATTATAAGCAGATGTGTATAACGGTACTTAATATCTAAAGCCTGTGACAGTTGTTCAATTACTTGTTTAAAATATATTTCAAAATAAATTATATTAGAGGTTATATATGTTTAACAGGTATTCCAACTAAATGATGGACAATGAAAGCTATCTGTTCTATAACCTAGAACATCCTGTCACATTGAGTATTAGAACATCAATACTAAAATGCCTTTAAAACAAACAGCAAATACACACACACAAAAATCTAAGGTGTCATTCTGATGCAAAATTCAGAGTTCAAATGACAACAGTTGTTGAGCAGCAGCCCAATAACGGTAACGAGCAGGGAAGAGGCCAGAGACCAGAAGGGTTGAAGCCAAGTAAAAACCTAACTTCTCCATGAATCATGGTATCCCAAAGTAAGCATGGCAGAGGGCAAAATATGATTAGGACCAGATTTCATGGTGGGTCACACTAAGCACCAGGAGTTTTTTAGAACATTTTCTGCGTACCTTAAAACTCTGTGGAGTTTAGGGTACAAAATACTTGGGGACAGTGAAATACTAAAAGGCACACATAAGATGCTCATAGTGTAATAGTCTGATTAGAAATCATTCCCTACTGCAGTCAGAAATGGCACTGCTCTAGTGAAGTAACATTTCTAGTATTTTGTGTACAAATGTTAACAACTGTCATGATTCCCAAGATATCATTCTTTGCTTATGAGTTAGCAATGTTGAAATTTCCAAATACAGAAAAATGTAGAATTTTTACGCAGGCAAAAAAAAAAAAATAAAATCTGGACAGGTAAGATGAAGGTGTGGTGAAGCAGAATTTGAAGACTATCTACAAATAGACTTTGTAACCTATAAAGCTTATTTTATATGTTATACATATATTGTATATGCAAGTCGAAACAACTCTTTCCATTTCGATGCAAACCAGCACACAACAATTTGCTGTTCAGTTTCACTACTGGAATGAGTAATTTGACCAAGTACATCTGACATCAGTTATAATGCACAAAACTGTTCTCATTGCTCATATGCCAAGTAAGCAAACATACTGCATTTACTGATATGCTAATTTGCATAAAGCAAGTTTTGTTAGAAATACTGTCTCCTGTATCACAGTAAAAATATTTTTAGACCAGTTGTTAATTCCCCTTTCTTGGGGTTTCTATGCAAAAATACTCGTGTTCTTAAAAGGGTGCTAAAAAAAAGGTTTGCTCCAATTTTTAAGATTGATTTACACAGAGTAAATCAAAAAACATGTTGCAAATTACTCCTTTCCCCATTAAAATATCACACAACTATAATTCTAATATGGCTTTGTGAAGTGTTAGATTTTTCTAGAAGATTTTCTGCATGCTTGTGTGAATTATACCACCCATATACAGTACTATTTAAAAGAAGGCTTCTATCAACATTACAGGGTATTATGATGAGAATAAAGCTCAGGCTAAGGAGAAAGTAGTAAATGGATCAGCCCCCAGTAGTAGTTGCAGTTGTTTATCTTATGTCACGCAGAACGTATGTTTTAAAAGGATTAGATGCATTTAAATAACATGGAGACAAATACAATTTTTGAAGGTGAACCTCTAGTTGTTACTGTTTAGCTTTGTCTTCATAAGCTCACCTACAGCCTCATTTTTAACTCATTCTCAAAAAAATCAAGGAATACAGACAAGCAGCGAGCTCAAAACTCAATGCCTCTGCAGTTGCAAGAACACAGTAGGGCATGCAATTTGAAAGCTTAATTACTCTGAGTTACAAATATCATAATCTAACTCTAGCCTTTTAACTCAAGTCTCTAATTAATTCACACACCCTGGCCACGTTCATTGCTGTTCCATGCTTTTACAGTAGGATTTGTTTTGTGCCATGTGATGCTTTTAGGCTGAAAACACCAAACTGACTCACATGTGGAAACAAACTGGCTCTCAGAACAGATCATGCAGCATAACCAAAACATACACTACACCAATCATCACTGAAATGAAACCAACCCATTTTGCACTAGATTCTGCATCATTTCCAGATGATGCAGAAAAGAACTCCAGTAAAGCAGGCTTGATAGGACAGAGGTTCAGCAAAAGAGACAGAAGTCCCTGCTGAAAAGAAAATGCTGTAACCACTCAAGGCACAGATAAAAATAAGTGCACTTGGCTATTGTTTCTTGCCCAGGCTTCTGAAAATAGGCAAGATAAAAAAAACAATCATCATGGACAAACAAAGCATGTTCCTTCAAGTCAATATTGCTGTGATTTCTTCTGGTTCCTCTCTCACTATGGCACACATTTATATGA
>VYZX01004504.1:29307-41295 GCA_013401335.1 Brachypteracias leptosomus | reverse complement strand
CTTGTTTACATCTTCCCTGTAGCCATCCTTACTGGCGCCGCCAAGTCTGGGTTTGCTCACATGCCCATTCTTATGGAGATACCTTTCCACATCATCTGATCATAGAAGGAGATTAGGTTGGTCAAACAGGATCTGCCCTTCATGAACCCATGCTGGCTGGGCCTGACCCCCCTGTTGTCCTGCACTTGCAGTGTGATCACCCCCAAGATGAACTGTTCCATAACCTTACTGGCACAGAGGTCAGGCTCACAGGCCTGTAGTTCCCTGGATTCTCCTTCCTGCCCTTCTTGTAGATGGGTGTCACATTAGCAAGTCTCCAGTCATCCAGGACCTCCCCCGTTCACCAGGACTGCTGATAAATGATGGAGAGAGGCTTGGCAAGTTCCTTCACCAGCACCCTCAACACTCTTGGGTGGATATACTGCAAGATGAATAAACAGTTCTCATCTTTCTTCTAAAGCTCTGAATGACCTTCCTGAGCAGAGATACAAAACTGGGTACAGAATACAAATTTTCTCAGATTGTTGGCAGGATGAATGCATTTAAATAGACTCATAATGCTGATTTGGCTCTCTTATCTATGCTGATTTACCTCCACAAAAATGCAGAACAAAACACTGTCAATGAGGGCAAAAATATGCATACATGAAATAATCAAAAGAGGAGATAGAGTGAATAAATAAGTGAAGATATGGAATAGGAGAATCACATTTTGTCAAGGCAGTACTAAATCAGAATGAAATCCAGTTCACATCTACAAGAGGTACTGTGTTATGATGACAGTGGCTTGGAATATATTATGACAGCATATTCATAGAACCAAATTCTGCTTTTTGCTGGAACTTTATTCTTTCAGCTCAACAAAATTAACAACTTTAATAGCTTGCAGTTCTCAATAAAGTTTTCAATCAATGAAAAGTGACATGTATTTTTACGACTGGTTTTTGGATATGGCTATGAATTAAAGTAACTCTGGAATATATTTCTCTCTCCTTTTATTTTGAGAAAGATTTATGCCAAAAGTCTTTGTTTCTTTTCATGAAATTGGTTTATATATTTATTCTTATGACTAGCTTACCAAAAAATGTTGATGTCAGAGTACATGGAAATTGTACTAGAAATGTTATCGATAATGGATTTCTTTAAAGTTGTTTCACCTCCCCAGTCCCCAAAACTTTAATTTGTAAGAGTGAAGAGCATGGTTGGATTGCCAGGAATGAGACCAAGACTGTAGGATGAATTATCTGTATTTCTTTGGCAAGCAGAAATGAACAGAAATGAGTTGTCTGTCTCACAGCTTTTATTCTTTTACTATCTTCCTTCAGTGAACTTAGCACCCAGAGAAAACATACTTCTTCCCAACTCTCACTCATGCCTGCAGCACTGCTTCTAAGATGTGAAGAGGTATCTCCATAAGAATAGACATGTGAGCAAACCCAGACTTGGTGGTGCCAGTAAGAATGGCTGCAGGGAAGATGTAAACAAGGACACACGGGGACAGCCACGTGTGGCACGTGACACGGGAGTGAAGCAGCAAGAAAATGGAGGCAGAAGGTGGAACCAAGGGAGGCGCTTTGAGAGCAGTACCTGGCCAATCAGGAGATGTTGCTTAGCGCCTGGCAGAGTTGGTTACCAATTAGAGTGGTGCTTCCAGCGCCTGGTTAGCGCTGGTGGGTATATAATGAGTGAGCTTCGGGCAATAAACGGCAATGCTTGGATTATATTAATCCGTGTACGCGTTGTCCATTGATCTCCCGCCGCACTAAGAAGGCTTAATGGTTGGATGAGGTTATTTTCTGGAAGAACAATTGACTGAAGCTATACTTAAGCAAAACAATTTTGCAACCAGAAAGCAGGCTAGGAAGCTGAGATGCTATTTGGTATAATCCCTTTTGGCTAAATGGACAGCTTGCAATCATTTATTTCAATAGCTTAGGAGCACTCAGGAGTTCTTTGCTTCTGGCACATCTATTTCCTCAAAGAGTAACACCTGTTATCTGTGGTAGATACAGAGACACCATCATTGCCAGGTGAATGATGGTCCAGGTTCCACGTCACTTTATATTTGCTGCAGAGCTTTTGAAATCATCCTTTGGCACAAAATGTGTCCATCTCCTGAACCTGATGAATCACTGCAGCTACTGCCTCTCTGTAATTGCTTTGCAGCTGCATTAAATGGAGCTGAAGGCCCTGTTAAATACCAGATTAGGGAATGTTTCAGAAGTAACAGGTTCTTAATATCTGTGGCATAGTACGAGGTCTGTCTCTTCTGCCATTTTATGGTATATTGTTTGTGTTCCCCACTGGAGATTTTCCACTCTCCTCTCTTACAGCATAGCCATGCAAACAGTGTAGTTTGTGGAGTTGGTTGAGTTTAAGGGGTGGAAACTTCTGGCACAAAGTGAGAGCATGTGGCTAATGGAAGAGGTAGAATCTGATCCGCTGCTGATAATTTTCTTAGTAGTACATCTGTTTTATGAATGTTGTACCCCTCCGCTGAGCCTTGTGCCAAACCCACCAGCTGTGTGGTCACAGAGATCACAGGAGGTGGCCCACTGTGAGGGAGAAAGGAGAGACAGTCCAACCAGACTATCTGGTTCACATCCTAACTTCCTTTAAACTATAAACATATCTGGCACAAAGACAACATCATCAGCCATATCATTCATTATTACTTTAAGTGCAAGCACTCCTACTCCCTGTCCCCAAGGGGCAGTACAGTTACTTAGGGGTCTGCTGGTAGTGCGGTGGAGGGGTATCGTGCAGTATGCTTTGTTATGGGGGGTTGTAGGCCTTTTGGTGATATTGCTGCGGCTACTGTGTGTCTGGCCAGGTAAGAATCTCTGGAGGAAGAAGGGGAACCCAGGAGCACAAGCAGCAAGGGTGGTATTAATTTCTAACATATTATTTTACCGTGTTTTGCCCCAAAGTTGAAAACCCCATGTCTTGAAGGGTTATCATGTTCAAGTTTGATATTTCTAGTCTGAGAAACTGGAATTCCCCATGGCTCTTGGCAAGGTTCATTAAGGGAAGAGGACAAGTAATTGCAAATCAAACCTTCGGCTGACCTGCAGATCTTTTACTCTTGGGTGAATGCTCTTAAATCTGTAGTAATTTTTTATTCTTCTGCTAGAATTCAGGAGAAATGTGTAGGATAGTATAAATGAGACTTTTCCTTGTTGTTGGGCCTTCTTAGGCCCTCCTTTTTTTCAACATGTAGGGGAGACTACATTGGTATAATCCACAGACACCCAGTAGGAGGCTGAAAAATTTAGGGAAAACACAGCAGTGAGGAAGTGCTTTTGAAAATGAGACCCAAAGTGTCCTGGGGAACAATAGCCAAATTATTATCCATTTTTGTTTGGGTCAGTGTTGAGTAGGAGTGGATATAAGGACATTTGATAGATGCTTCCCATTTTACTGAAAACATCTGCTGAAATAATGCTGCTTCTTAGTGCCCCAAGGGGCTGGATGTGAGTAGGAATGATCCATGAGAATACTTAATGAAATAAAGAGGTTGGAAGGTGTTACTTGCACCATGTAATATTCATGCTTTTTGGAAAGCATTGGTATTGTCTTGCTGTTATTCAAATTTGAATTTATAAATCCAGTGCAAATAACCAGCTGTGGTGCCAGAAGAAGCTCTAGTTATGTCTTTTTCTCTTTGTTCCTCTTGTGAATCAAGGTTATTAAGGATCACAGTATTTTATAGTATTAGAATATGTATAAATATTAGAACTCTGTGAAATATTACAAAGATGGTTACTCCAGCACAACCTGTGAAAAGGCTGTAGGAATGTAAACTCTTAAAATGTTTAATATGAAGTCATTGGGGAGAATGGGAAAAAATGAGGCTGGAAGAGCTGAAGAAGAGATGAGTGCCAGGAAAGGCGGTGGCAGCAGATGAGATGTTCCCTGTAATCTGTTGAAAGTAGGGGTATCCTTTGAATCACTAACCAGGTGAGTAAGGGGGGAATACAAATGGTGATGTTTGTGATATGTCTGAGGCCTTTCTTTACTAAAATGCCCTGTGATGTCTTAATTTGAAGGCTGGGGTCAAGGGAGAAATTTATCTTTTTGGTAACTGCATGAACCTTCAATTCATCTGGTCTGTATTAGGAACAATGGGTGAATTGAGAGAGCACAATAACTCTACCTGACAACTGTGATGTTGGAGCTCTTTGGGGAAATTACAGCTGACATGTTTAGCAGTTCTGATTTTTGATTTGTGACAAAACACATGCTTTTAGTTTTAGAGTTCCTGTAGAAAAAAATATAACTTCTTGGCTGGGGGAAAATATTTTGCTTTAGTTGCCAAAATAGATATATCACAGGCAAGCATTCCTTGACACTTAGAGATGTCTACAGCCTGCAAGCAGAGAGCATAGACTGCTCTTGCATGGCATGATGTCAGGACGAATGAAATACTCTTTCTCTGTAGGTCTGCTGGTGGGACTTGAACAATGGCTTGAAAGAAATAAAGAAAAAAAAAAGGTGAAATTTATTAAGTTTAAGATCTCTGTGACTAAGGAGTCCAGGAAACCACACGAGTTTCAGAGCAGTTTAATGGTCAATTACTGATCATGCCATTTCAAAGCAGTTTCTATCAGGCTGCATTTCAATATATATGTAGAAAGACTGGGAAAGATTGACTTAGCATGACAGACAAATTGACTCCCCATTTTAAGGGAAGAAGTGATTGTATTTCTGAATTCCCTTCTGGGAACTGAACCTGAAAATTTGATGACAATAAAGATCTGTCACATTTTACTGCTTCAAATAGAAACTCTGGTAATTTCACTGACCACCCAAATACTACCCTGTGGAAATAGTAAAAAAAATGAATTATTGTTACAACCACAAACTTGAGAAAAATTAATATACTGTTTGTGTGATCTGTGCAGTAGTCAGCATGGCTTTAAATAGGACTAGTGTTGGATGCTGTATTTCAGCTTATTTAATAATTACATGATTTGTCCACAAAAGTTAAAATCTGATGGGGAGCTAAGCTTAGACCATTTTTGGGAATAGGTATTCTTACCAAAGATGAGCATAGTAAAATGTAATGCTACCTATGAAACATGATGTTTGACTACTCTTCTGC
Organism: Brachypteracias leptosomus; assembly: GCA_013401335.1. NCBI lineage: Eukaryota > Metazoa > Chordata > Aves > Coraciiformes > Brachypteraciidae > Brachypteracias > Brachypteracias leptosomus. The sequence goes on along the minus strand of VYZX01004504.1, from coordinate 36,191 downwards.
TTATGTTTTCCAGCTTGTACACACACTCTATTTCCTAGCCTTTTTTCTTCTTGTTGTTTTGCAGTTTCTGTGAAGAGCATAGTTTTTCCTATTATTATCTCAGGTTGATTTTCATAACTTTGCTAAAATTCCAAGGAAGAAAATGAATTTTCTAACTGCTTTGTCAAATATTTACACACTTTCTCCGAAGACAGCAGTGAAGATTTCTCAGTTCAGAATTCAGCTGATAATTTATTCTTATCACTTTGCTCTCTCACATGTATTGGCTCTGCTGTGTTGACAAAAGTTAATAACTAAGAGGCAAAAGTTGCAAAAATATACTAGGAATACTTATTTCCATGTATAAATGAACTTGCATTCACCATTTGTATATTTTTTATATCTTCAAGTTATTTAAGTGCTTAGGTTTTATTGGCATGTCTGTTCTTGGGACCCACGTATGCAGCAGTCAAGCTTAACTGTGTACCACAAATTTTTTGTGTCAGATAAGCTTAATCTTTCTTTCATGATAACAGCAGATGAGTACCAACCTTACACTGAAAATAAGATTAGGATCAAAGGCAAGTTCACCCCTTTCAAGAAATCAGTGAACGGACAGCTCAGGTAGTGGTAGGGTTTAGCAACTATTTTATACGTGGTTAAGTGTAGTGGCAGTGGAGGGCAGTGGGCAAGGGACTGTGCAGTAATGCATTATTTTCCTGGTATGTTTTCATAGTATGTGATAATGGAGTTACTAGCCCCTAGTCCTTTGTACTAGCGGGAGTACAAAGGATGATGAAGATGAGGTAATTGAAAAAATTGTGGTGTTTTTTGTTGTTGTTGGTTTTGTTTTGTTTTGTTTCCCCAGTTTTGCTCTTTAGTTGGTATTTAATGTGATTCCAAAGCATATCTGAGACGGCAGTTCAGACATTCTCCAACAATAGGAAAGTAACAAGGTGGAAAAAGAAATTTTGGAGTTATCTTTTTTCTTTGTGTTTCTTTCTTGTGAGAGGGGGAGAGAAATAAAGAAATGTGGCTTACTGTTAAGATTAAAATGAGAAATTAATATTTGCACTATTCAGAGATAAACTTTGAAAAAACATTTCAAATGCTTAACACCCAGAGGTGGAGAGGCAGCCTTCTGCTTCTGAGAAGCACCTAAGTAGTGTTTCTGAAGAAGGACAAGTCTAAGAAGAACACACCTAACACTGATTTTTTCTTCAAGAGGGAATGACTGAAGACAAGTAACCACAAAAATTCCCTAAATATTTTGATTCTCTTTTTGTTTGACTGGGGACCCTCCATATGTGCATCTTGTTCTACACAGGTGCCTAAAGAGAAGGTAGAAATCTTCCTGATATTCATCTTACTGAATACAGCAGGGCTTGGATCTGAAGTCAAGGATCACATAGTGTTCATATTGGCCTCTTTCATGGGCTTTTTTTCTATTTTGAAAATACATGTTAGAGGTTAGACCTGAGAAATGATGCAATCTTGTTTCCTTGTGGCTGTGCCAGCTGGGTGATAAGGCTGGTGTGAGACTTAGTGATCATCACAAATGCAGTGCTCCCACCAGGTCTTCTGAGGGTAAGGGATGTGGTCTGGTCACAGCTAAGAATGATACCTTTGCATCTCAGCTTTGAGAGGATCGTGGTAGCTACTGCACACTATAACCTAAAAATAGAGGGTCAGTCTGTTTGTGATAAAACTAAAGAGATGCAGAAGCAGTCTGAAGTAAAAGTTAAAGCCTTTTAGCTTTAACTTTTTTTCATTCAGTAACAAGTTTTATGCCTGTAGAATGTTCAGAGGAAAAAAGAGCTACAGAATTCAACATATCTAGTTCAGATTTTGCTGCTATATAAAAAGAAGGTGATGAAAAAGGGTTTATTAGTAAAAAATAAATTAATTTTCACTCTAAAATGCTGTGCTTTTGGAAAAAATAACATTGATATTATTGAGGCCTATGTCAGAGAAAAGTGTTTACTGCTGACTGAATGAGCATTAACAAGATTCTGCAGTTTACCTTGCACAGTATTTGGAAATGTGATAAAAAATGAAAAGCAGTTTAGCATATTAGGGTAATCATTGGAGTATCACCTGAGGGAATTATAATCTTGTACTATTTTAGGGAAATGCTTTAGACTGCAATGAAGTGAAATGAATTTGTTTATAAGAAAAGGGACTAGCCCACCACAATGTGAAAGATACGCCTTCTTGATTACTTTGGAGGGCTTCATAAGAGGAACAATTTTTTTTTTTTTTCTGTTAAATAAAATTATGGGAACAGGACTTGATTCTTGGTTTCTGAAGATGAATGGAAGTCAGAAATATACATATACCATTGGGAAAGATTATATATATTGTGTAGGCAAGAAAGCACAATTAGGAGTATAAGAGGTTGCATTTCTTTTTGTCACAATAAGAAGAACTGATTGAAGCTTTAAGAATACCTCTGTTTCCCTTGTTTGCCAGAAAGCCAAATTGCCTGTGCATAAATGGAATTCCTTTTGCACCCAGTGGTGAGAAGAACGAGCTATATATATTACTATTCCCAGCTTCTTTTAAGTGAGTAGGGTGGAGGGCATTTTGGCTGAAACTACACTAATCTTTAGTAATCCACAGTAGGATGCAAGTTAGAGCTCTTCCATAACTGCCTGTAAACCTTGACGTTAGCAAATATCTTATTCTCAACATATCCTATTTTGTGCAGCTCAGCTTGACCTGGAGCATACATCCAGCTACAGTTTTTGCCTAAGAGCTAGTTAAAACCCCCAGTTTAAAAATAGTTGTTTGTCAGATTTGATCAATAGTCTAGAGAAATGCTTTCTAGACAGATTTGTTACTCACTCCAGCTATTCCATGTTATGTTGATTGGTCACATAACTCTCATCATTATTTCTGTTCTTTGATAGTATGGACAAATATTTAACTCAGAGAAAAAACTCCACTATGTAACTAAAATAGTCATTTATTTATTCAGATAATTATTGTTTTGCCAAATGTTTAGGGTTTACTCATATACACGTAATAAAAATAAATTCCTGATCATCCATTTAATTTGTAAGGATATCAATTTACCATAATTTTCTTTACTTCTAGAGTAAACCAATATTAAAATGGATTTGGCTTTGCTTCTGTTGGAAGTGAAAGATTTGCTTTGGTTTTGTTGGAAACAAAACTAAATGTGAGTTTGCTTAACTCTTTTTTAAGTGGAGCAATTAAATATCTAGGAAAATTAGAAAGACATGGACTCTCTTCTAGCTTTTATTGATGTGAATCAAGAACAAAACAGCTGTCTACAACATCTGTACTCTACTAAATAATGTAGTTGGTACTGATGCTAAAATCATAGAATCGTAGAATCATCAGGGTTGGAAGGGACCTTAAAGATCATCTAGTTCCAATCCCCCTGCCAGGGGCAGGGACACCTCCCACTAGATCAGGTTACTCAGAGCCCCATCCAGCCTGGCCTTCAAAATTTCCAGGGATGGGGCTTCCACCACCTCTCTGGGCAACCTGTTCCAGTGTCTCACCACCCTCATGGGGAAGAACTTCTTCCTAACATCTGATCTGAATCTATCCACCTCTAGTTTTGAGCCATTCCCCCTAGTCCTACCACTACCTGACATCCTAAAAAGTCCCTCCCCAGCTTTCTTGTAGGCCCCCTTAAGATACTGGAAGACCACAATAAGGTCCTCTCGGAGCCTTCTCTTCTCCAGACTGAACAACCCCAACTCTACCAGTCTATCCTCGTAGGAGAGGTGCTCCAGCCCTCTGATCATCCTCGTGGCTCTCCTTTGGACACGTTCCAGCACGTCCATACCTTTCTTATAATAGGGGCTCCAGAATTGGACACAGGTGGGGTCTCACGAGGGTGGAGTAGAGAAGGAGAATCACCTCCCTCGACCTGCTGGCCACGCTTCTCTTGATGCAGCCCAGGATATGATTGGCTTTCTGGTCTGCAAGTGTACACTGACGTATATGTATTTTTTAATGCTCAATAGAGTTGGTATTTAATGTTACACTTCAAAACATTTTTCTTTGAGTAAGTCATTGGATTGTTATCCAACATAATGAGTCAAAGTCATCATTAATGATACTTCTTATTAGTTTATCAGGAGTTCAGAATTAAAAATGGCCCTTTGAACACTTTCAGATTTGAAGTTTAATGAAGGAAAAGGAACAAGAATAAATAGCTTTTTTTTTATGCTACTTGGATTTTGAATTATTCCCAGTTTAACAGTGTCTGATGAGGCAGCTACCTTATTTTATTTTGCTTTTTATGGAGTTGCTTGTATATGTGCTTTCAATGGCAAGCCATTTCTTAGGGAGGAGGGAACATTGAGATAGATTTTTGGGGGACACAAAATAGAAGCTAGTGGATAGACAATGTGAAATAACTCTTACAAAAAAGGCAGTTAGCATTTCAGTTGAGAAGATGAATAGCTTCTTCCCCTGGAAATGCGTGCCTGCAGAGGACAGACTTTTTATTAATAAGGATATTCCTTGTTACCAATGCTGAGCTATGGCAGTCCTGAAGGTCAAGTAATAGGGTGTGCACAGACCTGGGATGTCTAGCAGGGCTAGACAGCTGTTTATGTCTATAGTTGATGTTAAGAATTTTTGGGTTTTAATTGTCATGGTAAAGTCACTAGAAGCAGATTGTTCCCTGACTCTAGGCAAAATAAAGCAGGATTAAAATCTCATGACCAGAGGTAAACATAGCTGGATGTTGGGTGATATGGTGAGTAAACATCAGGTGCAATGCCCAATCTTCTACCCAGTTTCAGGCATGTAGAGATGCTGCAAAGTGAAAATAGCAACAGCTGGACTAGTGGAAAGGTGTAGGCAAGCTGTAGATATGGTTAAGGACCCGAAATAGCAGTGCTAACAAATAACTTTTTATATGGAGACGAAATTCACAACCTGTACCACCTCTTAACATTTCTAAATGTTAAGATCCTTCAGTGAAACTATGTAATCTTATTGTTTATATGATGCAGAAGGAACCCATGCACATGTATGACTAGATAGAGTAAACAGGGAAAACTTTAATCTATCTTTTTCTAAAAGTCTGGAACATTTTTTTTGTTACATTGTAGGAAAACAATATTTTATTTTTTATGAGGCATCTGTGGTGAATGCCTTTTCATGGTATTTAAATTAAAACAAAACAACCAGGTCTGGAATTTTTCCACAGTAAACTTGGGGATCCTAAGCTGCTTTAGTTATTACTTGATATTACATGATTCATTTCATACTCAAAGAGGAACAGGAAAAGATGTACAGTGTGAGACAGTGGCCATTACAGAGCTTTTGGAGGAAGAGTTCTGCTGCATGGATAAAATGGACTTTAAACAAAAAAGATTTATTTTTTCCACTGGGAGGGAAGGTTTTAATGTCTTTTTTTTACTCAGTTTTGAGCATCTGATTTTTGTCAGGACATAATTGTTCTTGACATTCACTGACAGCAATGGGATTGCAGTCAGGGCCTGGCAAAAGAACAGATCAGTGTTAACTTCCCTGCTAACTCTTTTTATCCTCTAAGTCTCATCTGTAAAGGATTCAATTTTTCTACTTTCCTTCCTGAAAACAGAGACACTGCTTCTCTTCAGCCCACCACCTCCAGGTTATGTTGCCAGATGATGACTATCAGATCTGTCACTGAGCCATGTTCTGTCTCTGGGAAGTCTCATGACACTTTCTAGTGGTCAAACAGAACAGCAGAGACATCAACAGAAATAGTACTACTATCCAGGAAACCTTATTCTTTTGTTTTGTTTGAACTCTGACTGTAGGAAGCCATTTATTTTGTACTTGACTTTAGTCACAAGGGGCTTGTTTTTTGGCATGTGTTGGTACAGTTCCTACAGTGTTATGACTTCCTAGCATGCCACATAGACCAGATGTATGATGCCTGAAATTTACATCCCCATCTAACGATATTTAATGTCTTCTAAATTAAAAAATGAAAAAAAAATTACAGCAAGATGAACAAAAAATTTTCATAGAGTATAGCAATGAGACAGACATTTGGGGGCTACCATTTCTTCTGGAGGGCCAATAAGGGTAATTTTGCATGGGTAGGTTCTCAAAGACAAATGCATAGCACATAGACAAACTACATCACTCCTAATTTTTCAGTGTCCTTGGATGAAGTTTTTCACTGTTTTTTACCTTTGTGTTTACACACTGCTCTTAAAATATATAGAACATATTTACACATATTTTGCAGGCCATCGAAGACTCGTCTAGAGGATGAAATACTAACCTAGAACAATCCTTATTCAAAGCTCCAGTAATACAGAAAACAAGTAACTAATTGAAAATATCAGAAAACTTGGTTAGGGTGACAATGAAGTACTGTGAGTACTTCAACATCACTGGAATACTGCATCCATCTCTGGAGTTCCCAACACAAGAGAGACACAGATCTGTTCAAGCAGGTCCAGAGGAGGGCCACAAGCATGATTAGAAGGTTGGAACAGCTCTCCTATGAAGACAGGATGAAAGAGCTGGGGTTTTTCAGCCATGAGAAGAGAAAGCTCTGAGAGACCTCATTGGAGCCTTCCAATATTTGAAGGGGGCCTACAAGAAAACTGTGAAGGGACTTTTTACAAGTTTTTGTAGTGATAGGACAAGGGGTAATGGCTTTAAACTGGAGAAGGGTAGATTTAGATTAGATGCAAGGAAGAAGTTCTTCACTATGATGATGATGAGTCCCTGGAACAGGTTGCCCAGGGAGGTTGCAGATGTCCCATCACTGGATGTGTTTAAGACTAGGTTGGATGGGGCTTTGAGTGACGTGGTCTAGTGGAAGGTGTCCCTGCTTATGGCAGGGACGGTGGGACTAGATGACCTTTAGTGTCCCTTCCAATCCAAGCCATTCTATGATTCTATAAATT
>VYZX01004504.1:12741-26383 GCA_013401335.1 Brachypteracias leptosomus | reverse complement strand
AAACATTATAAATACTTGCATTTAAAATGCTAAATAAAAGGGCTTATGAACAACAGAAATATGAAACAAGTAGCCTGGCAAATAGCTATCTTATATGACAGTGCTTTAGTAAGTGCCATTTACTTGATTTATGAACCTATTTGGAAATAAAAAGAATTAGATCTAATAATAAATGTTATATTAGGAAACACAAGAGCTAATACTAGCTGTATTCTATCTCAGTCACTTTGTCCTTGACCTGCAGTTCAACAATTTCACAGAGGTTTTTTTTGTTGCCATTACGATTGTGAAATGTTTCAAAAAACACTGAGAAGGAAAGGAAGACAAAGAAATAGATTTTCTGTCAAGATAGATCTTTTACCTCTTATAAGTGCCCTGTCATGATGGTGCAAAGATCAAGAATTTGTTAGAAAAGGGCAAGTATCAACTGAGTGTGAAAAAGGATCAAAATCAAACTAACCAGGGTGAATGTACTGTTTGGGTGAGAACTTGGAGATAAACGAGGTGAGAATAAAGGTAAAGCAGAAAGGGTTGTGAAACACAGAAGAGGAGACATAAAAATGGAGAGAGAATAAGAGAAGGGAGGAATAGGTAGAAAACTCTTGGGAAGCCATTGATCACACTATGTATTTATATACACAGGTCAGGACAATCAACTATTTTAGACTCAACCCCAAATGAAGCATGCTATCAGTGACCCACTTAAGGTAGAATCAAATCAAAGATTGAAATTCAGAAGGGGTGAGAAAGTATCTGCGAGAGGGTGAGGGATTGCAAAAGGAGTGTTATCTATTTTGTTGTTAGAGAGTGCCCCCATCACATAAGCATTTTAACTGTTTGAAATGTTGTATGCCATAAGTTGATGAAAATTCTGGGTGTCTTAGAGGATAGTGGTTTGTGCAACATGAAAGAAAATACATTCAGAGAAGACAAGCAGTTGGAGTTCTTACAGCCTGGTTCACAGCCAGGATCCCTTCTTGTTGTTGAAACTATGTAATGAGAAAAATCTGACCTCTGTGAATTGTGTACAACAAGGAACATCTGTTCTAAAGAGGTGCTGTTGAGTAGACAGCTTTCTTATGCCACTAAGTTGTTAGTGCTGCCTGCAATTTTCCCCTCTTTGTTTGTGAATCTTGATCTCAAGATATCAATTTGCTTCTATANTTCTATAAAATTATTCTTGCCTTGCTTTTGGCACAGGAGTCATAAATCAAAACTTCCTGAAGTTCTTGGGAACACATATATAGTAATTGAATTAAGTAAATTAAGAGTATAGTAACCCAAACACCTCCATATTGTTCTTGAAGCATATGAATAGTGACAGCAAGGAGGATAAATATTGCCAAACATATAAATCTCTTAAACGGGGTTTAAAACAAAAACAAAGCAAAACAAACCATTAACACAGTTTGCAATTAGAATGAGAGCAGCTTTCAGTATTTTCCATAAGCCTTAACTAGAGTGCCTTCACCAGTGTTTGTTGCTTTGAGTGTAAGGTGAGTTGCTCCTTTCACACAAGGGCAGGCATAATACCTTCCTAAATCTGCCTCAGAAATGAGAGAACAAGTGGAGGATGAGACCAGAGCCCTCTCTTCAGCAAACCTCTGGTCATCTCAAACATGTTATTTCTCTTTGCACTTATGTCGTATCCTGCCTGTGTACTATACTTCTGCAGCAACAAGATTAACTGGAGTAGCAGTTTATATTTCCAGCTGCTGCCTGCTAGGAGCACTTCTCCCTTGCACACTCTGCTTTATTCTCCACAATCACGCAGCAAGGTCACAGAATCACAGAACGTTAGGGGTTGGAAGAGGCCTCGAGAGATCATCTAGTCCAACCCCCCCACCCTTCCTCTCAAGCTAACTTGAAGGTATAGGAGTATATCAAGTCCCACCCACTAGCTGCATGATCTGTGAGGGAAATATGGAGTTCACTACTTGGGCTGGAGAGAAACTTCTCTCCCATGAACTCACAAGGCTAGTTATATAGTCTCTTGAACAAGGTATATCTATGCAACACATAAATTTAATCTTCATTAAACCACTGAAATGCTGATTCTCTTGGAGGAGGTAGGCTCCCCTCATTATGTGCTCTCCTTGGCAACACATGATATTCTGCATGCATGCTCATTTCAGCAGTACACAAAACGATGTGCACATGCATATTGAAGAGTGAAATCAAACCCCATGGCTTTAATTCTGGAGCAAGATATTTTGTTTTACTAACAAAGCTTACAGGTATTTAATCACATTTTATTGTTTTGTAACAAATTACAGCATTGTAGTGCTTGGCAGATTTGTTAGACTAAACTATGAAATGGTAAAAAGGCAGTTTAGGGAGGGATGATTCAAGTTCCCATTTATTTTCAAATTTGAAAACAATTCAGCTTTTCTTTATAGTTCTCCAAGCCACCCACTCTCATAAATTCAGAAATGAGATCTAAATGCAGCTGTGAAGTAGGGAGGTATTTTCTGCTTATTTATTCAAGAATGTCACAGTCCTTTTCAGCACAGGAAAATTAATTAGGGAGGCAAATGATAATAATGATAATATGTAAAATAAAATGAACAATCTAATTTAGATACTTCAAGTTTATACAAAGAAGAATGTCAGCTGAAGAAGGACATGAATGAAGCATGAAGAAATCTCATCCCCCTCTTCAGCACTGGGAGCTCTCTGAAGCTGAGACGACGATGGCAATAAGTGGTGGGTGCCCAGGGAGCTAAGTTCCTTCCTCATAAGACTTAGTCCAAGCAGGGACAGCACCAGGCTTTCGATTCAATTCAGCTCCAGAAAACCATGTTGGCTCCTTTGGGGTGTCAGTCCTCTTCCATTGCAGTTCCCACTGCCTTCCCCCTCCTCATCTCTTGCTTTTCCCTGCTTAGGCATAGGCTATTTCTATAATGCTTCCCCTACTGTTTTAGCGAAGGGGTACAGAGAGAAGATCCCAAGGAGATCAGCAAAAGGGATGTGTCCCCATTCTTTGGCCCCTGTGATTTGCTAAGTATTTGGACAGTGATCTCTCAAACTATTCTGTGGTGTCAGACTGAGCATGTTCAAGGTCTGTTCCGTTGCCAGATGGCTAATGGAGACAATGAAAGGAGTTTCTGTTCCCCTCTGACTGTTCCCCTTTTGGTTGCTTCAGCTAACAAAATATATCATCATTTCACTTACTACATAGGATTTTGAATGAATAATTAAATAGCTTCCAACATTTGCCTGCATTCCTGAGTAAGGGACTATTAGGTCTAAACACTTGTTGGCTGAAAGAGGAGTAAATTCAAGACTCTCCCAGTATTTCATTCACAGTACATTCTCAAGTCTGTTAAGTTTGACATGGAGTAGAAAAGATGATCGAAGCAATTTACTAGTTTCAGCATAGACACTCCCAGCTTGAATTTAGCCAAATCAGTAATTTCCCACCTGCTCTTGGCTTCAATCTTGTCCTTGGCTGAGTGTATAAGTTGGTGTTAAAAGGTAACTGTCAGTGTTAGAAAGACTATCTGCCAGCACAGAACACTGTTTGAGTGGCTGTATGGGACTTAAGCTTGTGCTATGGATATTTTAGATGCCGGCATTGCCACCTCTGAGGCACTGGTTAAGACAGGCTCAGATCTTTGAAGATGTATAAGTGCTGCTCTGTTGTTCATATCTCTAGGAAATTGGCTCCTATCCATATGCAAATAAGTGTTTCTGGAGGCCTTGGCTGTCCAAGTGATGTCCAATAGACCAGGGATATAGTGTATATAAGCTGTAAGATTTTAAAAATAATTTATTTGTTCCCAAAATAGAAGGGTACATTATTTTAGTGGGGGGGTAGGGGGTGGGGTTGTTTGGTTAGTTTTTTTTCAGGTAAGTTTAATTTGAAAAGGAAAATTATATATACATTAGTTAAAAGCTGATATTTTGTGGACAAAAAAAGACTTTAATGGTTTTCTGTTCAAATCGTGATCTTACACATTTGTAGGTAAATTCCATACAAGACTGAAAGCAAGCGTTCTAGTACAAGGTACAGTACATGGAAATACAACAGCATTTTTCAGTCATGACTGTATTTTGTTAAATTTATCAAAACTTGTAATGATTTCAATGTATAGTTTGGAACACTTTTCCACTTCAAATGTGCAGGTATATTTCAGAAAGTAGAAAGGAAAGAATGAATTTTAGTTCACACTTTGAAAGGTAGTCAACTGGCTTTTAACCTATTTATAAAATATAGGAGGGTAATGAGGACTAAGAATCCATATGGTGTTACTACACAAACTGTATCTAATATTCTCCATCTATAAACTAATTTATGGCAAGGATAGGAAAGAGGCAGTTTTCTTTCCAGTACTTGCATACCTAACCTATGCATATATTCTCTTTCATACGTGTAGTTTATAGGTGCCATTGAAAAGAAACCATTCTGAATACAGAAAGCTTATGAAGTTTAACTTTGTCTCCCCATCCCTAAAACAGTGTCCACTACAACTCAGTCATGGATGGTTAAATTTCAGTAATTCCTGGAACAAGCAGAAAGCACCAAAGGAGATAGGTTCCAGAAGAAGGTTCGTTATCCCAGGCCAAAGTACTGGCTTGTCTGTGTGCAGGGGAATGCCAGTGTCTTGCAGGAGGAGAAAACTAGAATATTAGTTTTGAAGGATACTGTGCAGCCAAAATCATCATAAGATTATAAAAATGGATATCTCACATCTCATGCTAGAGTGTGTTAGAGAATGCATAACCACAGCTACAGGATAGACTTAGTTTTTTACCTACAATAGTAAAAAATCTACCACCTCTGGCAATTCTATCACCAACACAAGTTAGTGCTTAATACACCCCACCCTTGTCTTCTGCAAGTTCTGTATTCTTTGCATCCTCAGGCAGATAAAAACAAAGCAAAAGTCAGTTGTGCTACAGGATGCCTAACATCTACACTCATCCTGTTGCTCAGGTGGGAGAAAACAAGACAGAGGCCAGGTATCTTATTGTCATAATCACATGAATCTAGTGACCCCCTATTCTCTAACATAATATGGGAGAGATTATTATAAATTAAATTGTTGCAATTGTAGTATATTCCATATGGGTGACTTTAAACAAAGTCTAGTTTCAGCCTACTTCAGCCTGGTCTTCAAGGCTCCATAAATTCCTTTTTTTCCTTTTTGTTCCTGTGTCAGAACCCTGTATACTGATCCTTTTTTATCTTCAACATATTCAGAGGCTGACCTGTGCATATATCCTCCTAGCTCATATGCAGGATGTAGGTGTCATAAAAATAAACTATTCTAAATACAGAAGGCCTGTGAAGTGTGCAGTGGGAAAATTCCCTTTCAAATGATTTATGGACTTTTTTTTGAATTGTTGGGTGAAGTTTCAGCAATGGCAAAAAAAGGATGTAATTTATTAACCCTTTGGTGTAGAAGTGAATTCTGAAGCGTTTGTACAGTAGCATTGCTTTAGCTGGTGCCATTCTCTGCTGGAAATAAAGCTCTTAAGTCACAAATAGCCTCTTTATTTACACTGCTTTCAAAGCTATATTTGCTTCAAGTTGGGCTTTCTTATTGCAAAGAAAGATTTTGCTTTGTCCCAGGTGTTAATTCTGACTGTAAAGGAAGGACACTTTCTGGTCATGTTGGCAAGCCTATAGGGAATGTGATTTATCATCTGTGTTCCGTGTCTGGGCAAATAAGGAGCTCTAGGAAAGCAGGTTAAGTAACTTTCTTATGAGTGGATAAGATAGTTCCAAAACACATATATCTCTCATCCAATGAAGCCATGTGCCACCTACTACTTAGGATAAACTAAATTCCCAACAAGGATCACGCCTTGTTTTATTAAGTTATCCATGAGCTTCAGAATGAGATCTTAATCTATAATGAACTGCTGAGTCAGAGATTCCTTAACCTAAATAAATGCCAAACTGCAAAAATGCAGTTAGTCTTGTCAGTCCCAAGGTAATCTGTTATACAAAGTGTATGTGATGCATTATTGGTAAATAACAAAATTAACATTATGGCCCTGTGCATAATTCCCCTCCAGGGCACCTGCAGAAGGGAACTGCTCTCCCAAAGCAGAGCGTATTCTGTGATGGACAGCTATACTGTGTCCCACAGCATGACTATGTGTAGGGGCCGAGGTCCTACACAGTTTCTGTTCCACTATTGTTGCCTTCATTGTTAGTGGTACTAAACAAAAATAACCCCTTTATGCCAAAAATTCATATTGTTCCAGTAATATTACTGGGTATTAACCATGAAACTACATTACACAATCAAAATATTTCATAAATTAGCTCTTGTTATGGACCGTTTTGCTAACCAGTAGATATTATTAAAAAAATCCCCTCTTGATTAAAGAAAAATGTTAGGCAAAGATGGGACATAGAGTTGATGTCTGACAAAATATGTTTAAATCCCCAGGCTTTGAAGAAGTCTGTAGCTCCATTCAACCTTTATCATTGAAACCGATCTCTAGCTTAAACATTTTGCTATTTTTATAGTTTTGGTACGTGAAGGCTCAGGAGGCAATTCCACCAAAGGTAAATCCTTTTAACTACTTCTAATTACTTTAGTAGTCAAAATGTGTAGGCTCTCAGAACTTAAAATAAGATGCTTAAAATAAGCATCCCTAGCAATACATTCAATGGTTAATAATTTTTTCCTGTAGCTGTAGAATGCTGCAGCAATATCTTCATCTATTCCAATACATTATAATAGTGATAAAATAAATATTGAAGAAGTTCCTTTGCCATCTTACCAAAAGGCATGCTTTGTGTGCAAAGGTCTCCACCACATTTGGAGTCTGTTGTCATCCATATTGGAAGTCTTCTGTTGGCTACAGAAGATGATGGCCAGAAGGTCTGAACCGCTGAAGTGAATAGAATGATAATTATTTCTTCTAGTTAAGAATTAACCTCTAGTTTTTGTATGGCATTTCTTCATCTGTGTTATAGGAAGAATATTTCCTTTATCTGCTTTATCCATAGAAATTCCAAACTGCGGAGGGGAGGTAGTATGTCTTACTAAGTGTTTATGCATCACCTAGCATAGTAAAACCTTTACCTTTGATTTTATCATGACTAATAGAAATTGAAGCTGGGAAGATATTCCCATTCACAGGAAAAATATGAAATGTCAGGTGTCCATTTGCCCCATATATCGGTCAAATACAACTTTATTTTCCATAGAAATAAGAACAGCAAGATTTTGCCTGTTTGTTTTTTTTCTTCATACACTCAAATGAGGTATCTGAAAATCAGACAGCTTTGTGGAGAGGAAGGTACACACTGAAGAAACGCAGAACTGGGCACTTAGAAACTCTGCAGCAACTCCTGTGTATATATCCCTTAAGATTATCAGTCTGAAAGCCTTTGAGTTATTATTATTATATTCTATTAGACCCTAAGCTGCAAGATTTAACAGACTGCAGACTACTGCATCAAAGTTGTTCCACTAAAAGCCATTTCTTTCTAAATCATCAAAACAGCTTAACTAAGAGTATTTAGACTTCCATTAAGTAATAATTTCTTATTAGAATATTTTTCAAAATGAATAATGTCCTTGAGATTCCTAAATGGCCACAATCAGTGAAATGGTTTTATAAAGATTATCTGTAATACACCACAGAAAATCCTAAAAATATAAACCTCTTTCTGTATTTACATGGCACAAATTTTTCAATTAAGGTTCATGAGCAAACTAGTAGTCTGGTAGAACTAATTATTTTAGTCTGGAGGACTTGACAATTAAATGTATCTATAAAAGTCCAATGTTTACTAATGAAGCAGGGGACAAATTAGGCACCAACTCATTATGTTTTTAATCCAAGCCAAAATATGACCAAGTAGGATGTGGCTCTCTGTCTGTGACATTCAGATTACCATGCATCAGAATATCCTTGTGGTGTACATAGCTGGTGTAGAAGTTCCAGCTCAGACACCCATGACACTCCATGTTGTCTGTCTAATACGATGCTTACAAGATTTCTACTCTAAGAAATACTTTTTCTGATAAATGGAAGTGAAGTAGTCTGCAACTTGTCATAGTGTTTTAGTGGAGTGAAGATATTGAGGAATTAGGTTGGTTAAATGTGATTTAATCAGCCCACCAGGTAGCAAAGGGCCCTTGCAGCAAAAAAGGCCAACAGTGTCCTTGGGCTGAACTAAGAGGAGTGCTGCCTGCAGGCCAAGGGAGGCGATCATTTCCCTTTGCTCGGCACTGCTACAGCCACACCTGGAGTATTGTGTCCAGTTCTGGTTTCCCCAGTACAAGAGAGACATGGACATACTGGAGAAAGTCAGCGAAGAGCCACAAAGATGATTAAGGGACTGGAGCATCTCTCCATTGAGGAAAGGCTGAGAGAGCTGGGACTGTTCAATCTAGAAAAGAGAAGGCTCAGATGGATCTCATCAATGTGTATAGATACCTGAAGGGAGGGTGCAAAGATGCACCTTACTCTTGAAGAAAAAGCATATACTTTTGTTTTACACCAAGGTTATGATTGCATACTTGTAATAGAGGCCATAGATGAGAACAAGGTGATTCATGAGACATCACCAAAGAAGATGCACCTCTTGAAAAGAGCCAGGCTTTTTTTCAGTGGTATCCAATGACAGGACCAGAGACAATGGGCACAAACTGAAGCACAGGAGGTTACCACTGAAACAAGGAAACTTTTTTTACTATACTGATGACTAACTACTGACCCAGGTTTCCCAGGGAGATTATGGAATCTCCCTCTTTGGGGGTACTGAAAAGCCATCTGGATATGGCACTAGGCAACTAGCTCTAGGTCACCATCCTGCTTGAACAGGGAGGATTAAACTGGATAATCTCATACATCCCTTCCAATCTCATCTCTTCTCTGATTCTGTAAATGTCTTGCATCTTTCAAGACTTCCAAACCTGTTACTAATATCCCAAATTTGGTAAATGACTGTGCAGTGTCAAATCTGAGGAAAGGAAGGCATGATGCTTTTTATTTTCTTCCGTTTTGCTTCTTTTCAAAAGCTCTGAAGCACCTGTGAGGCACTTGCTGTGAGAATATTGCTTTTCTAATTAAAGCAAATACAGTACACTGATTACAGGCATGGGACAACATTATGAAAACAGGATTCAACAGAACAGTGAAATAAAAACTGCCTCAAGGAAAGACAAAAAAAAATTCTCATAAAGTGCACTTTGTATACTGTTCTGAAATGTGACTGTAGGTAGTAGACCAGGACAGGAAAGAAATGGCAACAAAAAGGGGTGCTCAAGCAGAAGAATAAAATGATTTAACTTCCAAAGAGAGTGTTTTTTTCCTGCATCTTTTTCTGAAGTAGTGTGAAATTATATTACCTGATTATTGGCTTAATGGTTCTCCTAAAAGGCTTGTCAGTTGGAATAGTAGATCTTTGAACAAGTATTAATGCTATTTCTGTATCTATACCAATGGGGAGAAGAAGAAGAGGGACAACAGAAGAAAAGTGAGTGGGAAAAGAGATTACTGTTTGTCTGCTTTACGAATATGGCTGGTGTAAATATTTCAGCTGTTCCATTCTGCCCAAGTAAAAGTATATGTTGAGTGACTTCTGACTTTGATTAATTTTTTGGCGTGGGGTCACCCCACATTATAGGTTGTTATCTTGTCATCATTTAGATGAAGTCTGTTTTCTTCTGACTGACTTAATTTATTGTACATGTAAATGAACATGTGGCTGATTTACAACTTTTTAATCTGCTTTGATTTTTATGAAGGACACAAAAATCATCAGCTCAGTTAATGTTCTTACTATAGGATATAAACTGGTCACCAGCAATATAAGACAAAATTGCCAAATACATTGTAGGTGTAATTGAATCTCTTCAGAGAGCAAGTATGTGGAACACAGCTTCACCAAAGATGTAACAAACTAATTGTCTCATGGATCATCTTGTTATCATCTATGACCCCTATTACAAGTATGCACTTATAACCCTATTTATGCTTTCTATTTTTTTTTCTTTTTTTTTTTAGCACTTTTTCTTCAACAGTGCATTTGAAGAAACATTTCCTTCCCTTTCTTGCTACTTTTGGGAGGAATGCTCTGAGGAAGCAACAATAGCTATTTAATTTTCTTTATTAAGCTATCTTTGAAATTTGAATGAAACATACCAGGCTTATGACAGTTAATTCAGCTCCATCAGGATTCTAGAGCAGTAACACTACATAATTGTTTCTTTACAGTTATGCTTGAGTGGACACACAAAGCTACTGAGGATTTCAGAGGAGCTTTTCTTTATCCATTTATTACCTCATTAGTCAGCCCAAACTGAAGCATTCGTCTACAGCATTAATAAATAACTCAAAACTGTCATGCCCATTATGTCTATAGCAAATTGCAGTAATATATCAACATTACATTGAATCTAAAAAAATCCTAATCAACAGATTTTAATGGTTTGTTTTAAAGAGAGTATGTCCATGTAAGCATTCAATTTACATCAAGCAGCAACTGGAATTAAAATATTTTGTATTTTTCAGTGAAAATTGTTAGCCTATAAATACGGCTAAGTTTAAATGTGCCATATGAATATTGCTTAAAAGAAAACACAAAGGCAAATTTTTGCTTTTACATTTTTTCATGGAAGCATGAACTTTTTTCCTATGTATTTGTAAAACCGAAAGGAAGTAAATAGCAGTAGTGGAAGAAGTGGCAGCTGAACAGAAGGTTGGTGAACAACCGTATTGAAGCTGTAAATGTCTGATGTGAAATGCTAATTAACAAATAGTTTTAATTTTTGATGGATGCCTAATGATACTTACACACAGAGATCGAAACTACAATCCTCCCCATCCATCAGATTGCTATAAAAATGTATGTTTTCACCTTTGCTGGCAGTATTCCAGGAATGAGAGGTTACTCCAGGTTTAAAAGAGACACTATGAAGTGGTGATACACGGAGGACTGGGGCACCCATAAGGATGTGGCATTCACAGCCTGGGACACACTTTCAGAAGTATTGCGAGTGAGGAGAGGTAGGATGCTGAGCTTGAGGTTCATTAAAGCTGACAGACAAGTAGAGGGCAGGGAAAAAAACCACAGAGGAAGAGGCTGACTGAATGCAATCCTGGCAGTTAAAAAGGGCTATAAGCAATGACGTGGCTGAAACCAGGGCTCCTTCTTGACTGGGAGGGAAGCAATAGCTTTGGGATCAGAGCCCATGTGAACTGTAGTACTAGTCTGAGGAGGTTTTCCTGGTCATGGTTCTTTGTCTGTCTTTTGGGGTGGCTTTCTTTCCTAATTTCTCTTAAAGTATGTTCAGATCTCCCACACCTTACCTAACTCTTTAAGATGAAAAACTGATCAGGGAATGGGAGACCTGGGTCTTGATGGCCTCAAGGGAACAAACTCAGAAAAGAGAAGAGGAGCTTTTTCCATGGAGAAAATCTTCATCACTCTAGGTGAAGCAACGCATGATGTGAAACAGAATTTAAAATTTGTGAGAATGAAAAGACATACTCCGTTAGTCTCTGAAGATGGAAAAAATGCATTTTCCTCCATGGAACATGAATTTTATAACTGAAGGAGAGACATATACAATCATAACTACTGAAGGAAGATTCTTGAGACTGAAAGGAAAAAATACTTCTTAAATAAACCGCATAGTAGGAAAAGTTCTGAGATTAAACATGGATTTAACACATTTAAAGAAGGACAAAGACTGAGACACTACAAACTTAGAATGAATTTGAGTGTCTAATAATATTCAAGAAGGGGGTTTTTTTTCTGTAATTTATTACTTCAGCACAGTAATCTCTGCCTTATTGTAAAATGGTTGTGATGAAAGGATATAGACAGACTTTCTCTTCATGCAAAATGTATAGGTCTTAGAAAGCATGAAACAACTTTGGAGACAAAATATTTTCATTTAGGGACCACAAACGATGTGGTTAGTGGTAGTACAAATTTTCCCACATTGCTAAACCAATGTGCACTGAGGTATTATGGGTATGTGGCCAAGAAAATAGCCAACAAAGTATCATCATCAAGCAACTAGCAGAGTCAGTTGGTCAGTGCTGACATGCCCAGCTTCAAAATATTGATTTTAAAAATTCCATTACTAAGCTCCTAACTATAAACTACCAATGTGTTAGGGTCATTAAAAAGGCAAACACAATCCTTAGTACAGTGCTGCGATGAGACCTTAGTTTGAATACCAAGTACGTCTAATCTGCCACAGAATAGCTTATTCAGGCTGTAACTGCATCTGTGACAATAAGAAAAACCCTGGCTGATGAGAAGACATGAAAGCAGTACAGATGATTTAGTTTAGATAATTAAATAGAGTGGAGGAGAGCTAAAAGATTATGACTGTGAACAAATTCAGGCATATCCCAGTTTCCAGCTTGAGACTTGCAGTGGTATGACTTTTCAAAAAAAGGTTTCCTAGAACCAGAAAATATAATATCTGGGATTGTAGAAAGCCAGATAGTGATTCAAATTAATGCTTCCAGACCAACCTGGAGATAAGGACTAAATTTAATGACTTGTAAACATGTATTGAAAACAGTATTGTACTTCAGCTCTAGTTTTGGCTTAACCTACAATGTTTAGCTATTTTTATTCAGCAAAACTGTAATATTCAAGCAACCAAATGTGAGCAGGCAGTGTAAGTAAGTTCTTTATTCTATCACCCTATTTACTCATTCTGGTATCAGTTCTGGGCTGTTCAGTCTAATCTGTGATTTTTGTCCTTCCAGTTATGTGTACATGCTGGAACCACAGATTTTATGGCAAAGCACATTTCTTGTTTCTTCAGGGATCTCAGCATGGAAAGTCGATTTCAGCTGGTAGTGAAGAATGGAGTTAGGAATGGTGTGATTCAATGAGAGGGAGATCAGGGAAAAGAAATATAACTTATTTACTTAATAGATGTCTCAGTCTCAAGTATATTTGGTTTAGTTGGTCTGACTGGTTTTGTTTGCTTGCTTGTTTGTTTTAGATGAGAAACAAATGTGACATTAATAGCCTCCATGTGTTTCATTATCATTGTTCAAACCTAGATTGAATCCTAGCTAAAATTTAGTCTGCTGGACAAGACTGGAAATCCAAATGCCCTGCATATCAGTAAAGGAAAGCAGTTAACAATATGACAAGATTGTCTTTGTTCAGACTCTTTCATACAAGTTAATAGGGCTGTAAGAATGTTTTAGTTAAATACAGTATTGGATTTAGTTTGTAACTGGCCTTTGTGGATGAACCCATATATTCCAGTGCAAAAAGTAAGGAACTCTTTTAAATAGAAGTTTTTAAAAATATTTTTTCTTAGGAACAGGAAGGAGGTCATACTGCCAAGGGAATTGCATTAGACTGACATTCTTGGGTTACTGGGACAATCAGACATAGATCTCTAATGGTCTTAAAACAATTAATTTTTCAAATCTTCTAATAAATTATGATAAAATTGTGAGTTTTCTCAGTCCTGTTTCTAGCAAGAATGGATATGCACCTTAAAAATGATATAATACCTAGAATAGCTGCTTTTATTTACTGTTCTGATTATGGGTTAAATGGATTTGGCAAAAAAATATGTAGTAACTTATAGTACAAGACTGACTTACAAGGCAGTATCACTTCCTAACAGGATTTCTAGAATTTGAATGGTGAGTGGAGAGACTTGTTCCTTCCTCC
>VYZX01004495.1:6367-19170 GCA_013401335.1 Brachypteracias leptosomus | reverse complement strand
AGACAGACCCACTACAAGCAGTTTTCCATAGAAGTAACCAGCAGTTTTGATTTACAGTTTTAAGATATGAACAAAAGTTTTAAGGTAGCTTCTGTGCACGTCTTTGAGAAGAAAATCTGGTTTGTAGTCTAGAGTTGAAAAAGGATAATATTTTATTTCTCTGTTTATACTACTCCTCTGGAGTTGGGTAAGGGTAACATGGTAATGCTGCTTCTTACATTCATACTCTGCAAAGTGAGACTTCTAAAAATTCTCACTTTTTTTGTCATTTAACTTGTCCAATTTTTAGCCTCTATTCCTTGAGAAGATGAGGAGATGGCATCAAATGTACTTTTCACATTATGTGTCTTTGGTGGGTGGCTTTAAACATTTTGCAATAGATTTAAGTAAAAACAGTGAAATTGAACAAGACTTTCCATTCACAAGCTCTTATGCTACATTAATTTCCACGTGGCCATATAAACATGGAACTGCCTGTGTGTATCTATCCTCACAATGTCCCATCCTGCCTATGCATAGAGAAGCACATCTTAAGTCCCTTCTACTGTGGGAGAGATTTGTTACTTTTTTATGTTATGACTAGCATTTGAAAATATGACAAACCAACCAAATTGTTCCACTTGCTTTATGAGAGGAAAAGTTTTCCTGCTCATAGCTGCACTTTAGAAGGTTCCCTAAGGCAGTTTTGGATGATATGACAGGTGCATGTCTGCCTAGCTCAATTCTAAAATGCTGTTACGAGTAAAAGATGAAGTGGAAATGGAAAATCTTATCTAAGTATCTGAAATCCTCAAACTCAAAATTTGTTGTTTGTTCCCTAATTGTTTTGATCTTTCACTTGACTGTTCTCTAGGCTGCAAACATTGTGTTACCAACGGTTGTTGATTTATTTCCATTTCTTTATTTGTTTCTTTAGCATGATTTAGTGTAGGATTTGGTTTCATTGCATAACGGTTTAACATGTTGTGTGTAGTAATCTGAAACAATCTTTTATTTTTACCAAGATCTGCTTGTGAAATTTCTAATGGGATAGACAATCAAGTACCTTCCAACTCTGTAGTACAGAATACGTTCTGTATAGAAGCTGTTAATGGTGAGAGCACACCTTCTCCTGCTCACGTTGCAGCCAGACCCAAAAATACTCCTGTACCAAAACCACTTGCAGCTCAGCCTGTCAACAGCACTGGTAAGAATGGGAGCATTATGAGACGTGCTCCATAGGTGTTCTTATCTGGTTGAAATGTATCTGAAGTTGAGCCACGTTTTCTATATATTTTGTGTTAGATGTAAAAAATACTGAAAGGATGTTTGAAGGCTTGGATTTATAATCTTCTGTGTCCACTTCTGTGAATTTTACGGGAGTAGATGCATTCTTAAATGTACTAACTTTCATACTTTCCTGTCGGTTCTCTTCTCTGATGAAGAAAGACGTAAGCATCCAAAGCTTCCATTTCTCTGTTCCAGATGACTAAACCATAACACTGACTGTCTGGAGGAAAAATTACATTTTTTTCATAATTAGAGTAACTATAGTTAAATTTCTCTTACCATTAGACAAATCTGATTTTTAGTGCTGTGCTCTGAGTTGAGATGTCTTGCAGACTCTCATTTCCTTCTATTTTTTCAAAAAGTATGTTGTTTCATAACAGGTATTGGCAAATACTAAATTTCATTTCCCTCTTAAACACAAAAACTTTTCTTATGACTACAAGTAACAATCAATACAGCAAACAAGTTAAAAGAAAGTATTTAAAAAATCTTATTCCTCTGGCAAAACTTTGCATCTAATAATGACTGTGCTTTCTAAGCACTTTCTGCCTTTTCTCAGCTGTCTGAGAGAATTACAGTGACAGCAGAGGAAAAAGATAACCTTTAATAAAAATAGGCAAGCTGTTAATAAACAGTAGAACAGAGACTGTCATATTGTCTGTAATAGAGTGGGAAAAGTGTGTATGGTGGGAAGATAGCAGAGACAATTATGAACTTTAAAACATAATAATTAAATTAGGCCTTCTCTGAAGCTTTTCTCTATTTGGAGAACTTGATTCCTCTCTTTTCAGTTGAAGGCCAGAGGGCATGTATATTATTTAGGCATTGCTCCCTTTTTCTTCAATAGCAGAGAGATCCATTTGACATTTGTATTAGGATAGGGTAATTGCAAAACTAATTGATTTGTTCAAATAGTAATATTGATGAAATCATCACTGAGCCTGCACTGAGGCACTGATACAACAGATTTCAACTACTGTACGAGCTGATGGAGACTTTTTTTTAAAGCAAGGCATAAAGCACGTCTCCAATATTTGTTGATGACAGACTTTTTTTTCTTTTTTTTCTCCACTGTTGTGCTTAGTAGGATTGTAATTTCATGTTATGTTGCCAGAATTGCTGTTTTAGGTCTAATTGGTGAGGTAATCGGCTGATGTAATGTTTTATAGATCTGTTTTGGAGATCAGCTTACTAAAAGAGCTGATGATTTGTCAGTTATTTTGCTTCTAATTTTGTTATGTAATCCCACTCGCTCTTTCATGTGAATGAATTTGAATGGCTTTTTTTAACAAAAGCTGAATTTTCAGTTGTTTTTTTTCCTATTTAAGTAAAATTGTTGCTAGTTAAAGCAGAATCTTGAAGAAAGTTGATCAGATTGTCTGTAGTTTTCTTTTTTTTTAATATCATGCTTTACTGTTGCTTGGAATAATACGACGTCTTGACATGTCTTAATGTAGTTAACCTATATTGTGTGCAAGCTGGAAGTAGTGATGTATTATCCTGGGACAGTTGTGTTCAAAAAGCAAAATCCATGCTAAATCCTTGCCTGCTTTAAGCCTTTTATGAGATTATGCCTGCTTGAGTTGGATGGCATTTGTATTGTTCTTTAAAAGACTGAAATTGATTTACTACTTGACTCAAAATGATTTTCTTCAGTCATTGAACTACGTAAGTTAGGTTAGCCAAATGCTAATTTTTATAGTTTGATCTTACTTTTGGAGGGGGATTCTTTTCCAAGTTGCGCAGAGTAGTTTTTTTGCATAATTGTAGGGCTCTGTACTGCACCTCTGAAAACAGAAAAAAAAAATCTGTAAGAACTGCCTCTTAGTTTTACAAATTTCATAGCGCTATTTATCTCTTAGTATTTTTCTTTTATGTCATACTAATGAAAATTATTTTTGGAATTTGTTTTAAGTTCAAAGTTTCAAAGCAAATAAAGCACTACTGTTTTCTGGGAGGCAGATGGGTAATTTTTTGCTAGTCTAAGGTGTAATGTTGAGTTGACCAAAATATGCAGAAATGAAGAAATTACCTTAGCAGGGAAGTATAGAGATTGGCTTGCGGCTTTAATGGTTTACAAAACGGCTGTAAGTTTTAATTACAGCTTTAATTGAGGCAGGCGCAGTGTGACCTTTTGTTATCTTAGACAAAAATGCTGCTTGTGGCATATGGGTGCAACTTAAACATATTCCTTCTGTGTTGTTTACTCTAAAGGTTGGCCATTTGAAAAGTAAATCTCAGTAGATTCTGATGCACAAATGTTCTTATTTCCCATTTCTCAGTTAATGGTGAGTCATCTCCCTCTGTGCCAGAAGCTGGTATTTCTTCTGTCTCTGAGGCTCTGATGGGTTCAGTTGAAGCTCCCGTGTCTTCAGATTGCACTAACACTACAGCAGAACCTCAGTCAACAACAGAAGCAACTAGTTGTTCTGAAAGCCACGCTTCTGCATTACCTGCTGTGTCTGCTGGACTAGAACCTACAGCTGCTACAGACTGTGCTCAGCCGAACGCTCGGAACAGTATAGCAGCAGATGCAGCAAAACCAAGGGAATCCTCCTCCACCTCAAGTGCATCTGCAGAACCTGTGAGACAGCAGCCTGGTAACACCAGTACAGAACCTTTGCCACCAGGGTATGTGGGCTTGATTTTAATGCTATACTCACATTTCATCTGAACATGCATATAAAGAAAGAGAAATAGAATTCTTTAGTGGGATTGCCAAATGCAGGTCAGTTGGCTGAGATGGGGTTATTTGGTCCAAAATAGAATTTGTCCTGCTGTTATAACTGGTGAGTAGCTCTTGTCCCAGAAAGTAACAACTGATAACTGATTTTCTGAGACAGTATTGTGATTTAAATAGACAAATTCTTGGCCATTATGGCCAAGTTTTTATTTGATGTTTTCAAAATATCGAATTTTATTTTGATATTTTCAAACTTACTTGGGTTATAATTTGTTACTCTTTTAGTTCTTAAACTATGAGAATGTAGTAGGGACCAAAATACAGAGAAATGAAAATTAATAAAATGGTTTAGAAATACTTGCAGGTGTAACAATTAGATTGTTAATGTTGTAGATAAAAATACAGATTTGAAGTGCTCAGAATAGTTAGAAGCTTTTAATTCTGCTCGACTGTTAGAAACTATTTCTGTAGTCCTAAACCTGAAGTGCAAAATTGAGGATGTGCTTATAGATTAAATGAAAATGTAGTACATGTTCAAATATATATATAGTTATTAGGGTTTTTTTTAGAGATGCTCTCATGTTTGGGTGAAAAGATGTCTTCAGTAAGTAATTGGAAAAGCTTACATTTCTGTAATAATCTAAATATTAACTATTTTAGCATTTTCTGAATGCAGAAATTGTTTCTTAACCCAGAGTGTATGTACCTTGTACCATTGTAGCTGATCTTTCAGAGAGCTTCTCTTGTACTTGCTCCCTCTGAAGGAAGTTCCATAAGTTATTAGTGACACTTCACTTGAGTTTCTGCAGTTGGATAAACATTAAAACCAGCATCTAAAATGAAATATTGTGTATCTATATTGCTGTTTGGGAAGAGTTACATTACAAAGTTTTTAATTTTCAAATGCTTTGACAATGGAAGCTCTTTATAGGTGAGGATTCTTGGGGTCATCCACCTTCCACACTTTTTGTAAAAATTGATAATATACTTTGCGATTGAGGTCAGGGCCATGAGTTCCAGGCATAGTGCACACTATGGCCAAATGCTTTTCTTCATCATTCTTCCCTGATCATGTTTTTGTGTTTGGGTTTTTTTTGTGGCTTCCTGGCCCCTCACTCCAATCTAGTTCATTTTGCATTATGTTTTGCCCTAATGACTAGTAGCATGCTGCTGCTTCTCTCTTATCTTCTTGTAATCTTAGCACTTGAACTGCAGAAAACATTTTGTAGGAGTTTTATAGGATACTGTGTAATAGTGAGGAAATGCACATCAGATCCTATGAGTAGCAGGCAAGGTGTTCTGCCTGTATTTTTTGGAGCTAATTATTTTTGTAAAACACATTTGAAAAACACCTATCTAATGCAAGCAAGGGCTTCAGCTTTTCCTCTAACAATTATACTTGTTTCCTCTCCTGTTCCTAAATATTTTATTGCATTATGTTATTTATTGGCAGCATGAAACTTAAATAGTTTAGAATATTTGGTCCTCTCTCAATCTTCAGTGTAAGTTTGCTTTGCAACTGAAACTGAAGAAATAATCCCCAGGGATATCAGATGCAGAATTTGCCAGGATAGGAAATAGAAACCCAGGAAAACCATCTGATAGCACATGTTTCAGGTTCACTCTGGAAGATTCTGTTTATTAGATATAGGGAACAGTGCTTCAAATTGTAAACTTTTTTTTTTTTTGAGAGAGGGAGGCATGTACTTGGAAACGCAAAGAATGCATCTCTAAGGACTTTTTGAATGAGGTTATTTTAGCATCCAAGCCTTGAGCAGATAGTTGACTTGTTTTCAGATATCCTAAATAGAATTTGAAAATGCTTGTGAATATTGATGTATGTTCATTTTATGTACCAACTTTCTTAAAGAAGTCTTTGTGATTATATCAGTTCAAGCAGGATGTGACTGATATGTGTTCCAGGCTGAGGTTTTGAAGTTGTCTGTTTTGTTTTTTTTTTAATAACAAGTTTTGGATCATAGTGTTTTCATTCAATACCAAGGTACTTTTTTGGCTTAGTGGGGAAAAAAGCCCTAAGGAAGCACGTTTTTGTCTTGAAGGTGGGAGCAAAGAAAGGATCCTCATGGTAGAACCTATTATGTTGATCACAACACACGAACGACAACATGGGAAAGACCACAGCCCTTACCTCCTGGGTAATGTAGACTTTTTTGATTCAAATATGATAAAGGTACTATTTTTATGTTTATTTAGTGCAGAAAAAATACTGGCTTTTATAAGCAGCTCATAGAAACTGTATTATATATGTCATATATTAAGAAATGTTAGCTTTTGGTTAATTTAGAAATATATTAATTGCAGCTATTGTTACAGGAATGTTGATACTGTGTATGTCACTTGTTTTGATCACTCATTGAAATAGAGCTGCTAAATTATTTTATTCCTCCTTTGAAATGTAAACATTTATTCAGGTGGCACAACTAGGTGTAGTGCACTGGTTCCAAACCTGAGATTTCCAGGCAGAGTATTTTCTGTGAAACCTGCCAACATTGCTTATGGTCAAAGGAATTTATGAAGATAAAAAGGAGGTGATAGAGAGCTAAGTATGCTATTGCTTGAAGTCAATGTTTGCTTAGTGTGGTTGTACTTCTACAAATAAAGTTGGGGAGTACTTTTGTGTACTTTAGAAATTAAAATCATGCCTGTGACTCCAGTACTTCATTCAAGTACTGTCCAGGAATTTAGCATAAAGAGAAAATCAGTTGTGTAATATTAACAGCTAAACTTTTCAGTAACATTTGCGTTTCTTGAAAGCTGGGAAAGAAGAGTTGATGATCGTGGGAGAGTTTACTATGTGGACCACAACACCAGAACAACGACGTGGCAGCGACCAACCATGGAGTCAGTCAGGAACTTTGAGCAATGGCAATCTCAACGGAACCAACTTCAGGGAGCTATGCAACAATTTAACCAACGATACCTCTACTCGGTAACTTACATAAAATTTTAGACATGAGTATAAAGGTGTAGGTATACTTTTTGTTATTTAACTTTTTCGAAAGTGGTTTTATAACTATTCAGCTCTCTGTGTTATAAGGCATTTGGCATCAGTAACTCAGATTCTGACTCTGGAAAAATATTAACAAAAATTGTCCTTAAAGGCAAAAAGTGCTTCTTTCTGAGTCTGTTCCCCAGCTTGAGCCTTGTGTACTGGATGATACTTGAGACTTTTAATGACAGCAGTAAGAGGTAAAGCTAAAGCAGTTCCTTAACTGAAAAGGAATGTAAAAGCTGAGTTATGGGCATTTTGAACATTAAATGGCCTTCAAAACTGTTTTAGTGATTAGGAGTCACTCATTAGTACAGTGGCAGTTCTTTTACTTTGAGCTGGTTTTGAAGCTTATGCACCTAGCTCAGCTCTGAAATTTCCTACATGGTTTTCCATTTCTCTTAGATAGTTGTTTACTTACTTCTGCCTGAAGAAAATACCATGAGTAGCTTCAAGAAGATATTTCTTGAGACAGATTTTTCTGTATGTGGATGGATAAATAGGATAGTTGCATTTCCAGAGATTAAGAATGTTGGTGCCTGCGTGTCACACCAGAAGGCTGTGTTGCCATCCAGCAAGACCTGGACAGGCTGGAGAGTTGAGCGGGGAGAAATTTAATGAAATATAACAAGGGCAAGGGTAGAGTCTTGCATCTGGGCAAGAACAACCCTAGGTANTAAATATGAGAAGAAACTTCTTCACAGTGAGGGTGACAGCACTGGAACAGGCTGTCCAGGGAGGTTGTGGAGTCTCGTTCTCTACAGACGTTTAAAACCTGCCTGGGCGTGTTTCTGTGCAGCTTGGTTTAGGTGATCCTGCGGGGGGATTGAACTAGATGATCTTTCTAGGTCCCTTCCAATCCCTAACATTCTGTGATTCTGTGTCACTGTCACTCGAAACAGTCCACTTAAAGAATTGTACTTGCTCTCTTAAGAACAGATCCAATCCCAGAGACTTGTAAGTGGTTTCTAGCAAAGCTGGAGTGTTTTAAAGGAGAAACCATTGAAGTACAAGTCTGAAACAGCTTCACTGAACTAGAATGCTATGCATCCCAGATTGAACTTTGCTTTGTATTTGATAGACTTTATTCAGGTACCCTGCTGAAGGATGTTTCAGTATTCTTGCGCCTTTAACAGTTCTCAGCCTCTCGTTATCTAATAGGACATTACCTCTCATCACTAGCAATAGTAGAAACACGCATCACCACTAATTTACTTAACTCTTGGAGCTGTGCATCAGTGTCAATTTATCTTATGCAATTAGAGAAGGATAGAGTGCTCAAGGTTGGGAGGGACTTCTGGAGGTCATCCAGTCCAAGCCCCCTTCTCAAGCAGGGCCACCTAGAGCCAGTTTCCCAAGACCGTGTCCAGACAGCTTTGAATATCTCCAAGGATGGAAACTCCACAACCTCCCTGGGCAACCTGTGCCAGTGCTCAGTCACCCTCATATTGGAAAAAGTGTCTCCTGATGTTTAGAGGGAACCTCTTGTGTTTCTGTTTGTGCCCATTGCCTTTTGTCCTGTCACTGAGCACCAGTAAAAGGAGCCTGGTTGCATCCTTTTTGCACCCCCCTTCAGGTATTTATATACATTGGTAGCTTCTAGTGCAAATCCAAGAATCACAGCTGAAACCTATCAAGCCAAGAGCTCTGAGCAGCTTTCTGTACTTGTGTACTACTTTGATCAGTTGCTTAAATATCTAAGAAAACTCTCACTTTTCCTGATACTAAAATGTATTTTGTTTTGAGTTAGATTTATTCTCTCAGGGAACTATACATTTTTAAAATTAAATTATGTTCCTTTCTTCATTAAATGATAACTGAAAACCTCAGACTCATGTCTTAAAATGTCCAGTCTGATCATAGAAACACTAAATTAGGATTTGTTTGTGTGACAGAATGTTCTTGAAGGAAGAGAAAAGATAACCCAGCTATTTATATGTTTTTAGAATCCTGTTTTCTAAGTACTGTTACATACCTTGAACTCACATTTTGTTGGGGGGCAGGGAGGAATTGAAATTCTACTGAAAAAAGTGGTGGCACTGTATACTTTTCTTCTGGAATTGTTAAGGTCAAACTACAACTAACTTTACCAGGATTTTGCCTATATAGCAGTTTATAAGTGAGATTGTAATCTACTTCTTGGAAAAAAGTGAATTAATACTTTTAATGAATAAGAGAATCTTTCAATTTCCTTGAATGGTCAAAGCTAAACTATATGAGGGAAGAAAAATACACAGGATACAGTGATTTTAGTTACTTTTATTTCTACCTTGGTTAGTACAAGGTACTCTTTTTGGTATTGAATATGTCTCATCCCATTCCACTGCCTAGTGTTTCAGTGTGTTGTTAAATATACATTATCCAGCAGCCACACACGAATCCTTAGGCCCTTTAAGATGACTGGAGTTCTCTGAATTGTGCCACCCTTCAGGTCCTTGGCAGGCAGCATGTTCTGCTGTGCGTGTTCTTTTCATACTCACCAAGAGAAGTCCTTGGTCACATAGTCATCGTGGCTATAGCGTTTCCAAAAGCAACAAAGGCTGGTGGCGTTTGCTGCTGGGGTAGCGACGCTTCTCTCTTCACATCTGGTAGCTGCTGGCTGGAACAAAGAGGCAGCTTGATTTTGAGTATAACTATTGCATTTTCTTCTGATACTTGCTCTGTTTGTGTTTCACAGGAAAAATGTCATAGCTTTTTTTTTTTGCCAGAATTTGCTATTGTTAACTCTTAAGTGAATTTGAGATTTTTGGATTGTAAATGTTATATAAAGCAGTATTAGTAGAAAGGTGATCCTGAAGATAGTCTTTGGAAAATGTAGATTGGTTCTCTTACATCAAAATTCCATTCTGCAGCAAAAAAAATAAAATAAAAAAAAAAAACCTGAAGGGATGAGTGCTCTTAGTTATAAACCAGAGCATGGACCCTGCAGTCTGGGGCATTTCTGCCTTTCACATTTTATTTGTCCCATGCTTTGTATTCTTGGGAGCTACTGGGTTACAGTAACTCCCAAGGGTTCTGCAAGGCTACAAGCTGAGCATGTCTTTATGCAATAATTTAATCTGAGGTTTTTGGGTTTTTTTTTTGTTTTTTCCCTTTTAACCTTACTGTATGTTGGTATAATTTTAGCTCTCTGCATATTGTAATGAATGCAGCTGCATTTGTGAAGGATCACAAAATCTGAAAATAGACAAGCATCCAGGGAAGATGCCGTGTTTTGAGGAAGCAAAAACCCCTATGTTGGCAGTAATCATTGTGCTTAGAAATGTTCGTTATGGTAAAGCATGTTCTTAAGCAAGAACATTGTGCTTATCTGCTTATACGTGCTTCCGCAAAACCTCTGTGGGCTGTACAGCTTCCAGACCACTGACTCTCTCAGGTTTGCTGTAGGAGGTGAAAGGGAGGGCACATTGTGCTGTAAACAGTTGAGACAAGTGCACAAATACTATCTTATTATCACGTAATCTGCTTTTCTTCACGAAAACAGACTAAAAATGGCATGATGTTTTTTCAGAATTGATAGTCTTCAGATCTAGTGGTAGTCTTAAAATATATCAAGGAAAAATATGAATGTTGGGCCTAACTGAATGTCCTCTTGTTTTTAAATAGGCTTCAATGTTGTCAGCAGAAAATGATCCACTTGGACCTTTACCACCAGGTTGGGGTAGGTTCATTAGCTGCTGATTTCAGGAAGTGACTGTTACAGAAATTTGGAATGTAATTGTTGTATAGTGGGTTTTTTTCTGTTTTTCCCCCAGAAAGGAGAGTGGATTCAAACGATAGGGTGTATTTTGTAAATCATAACACAAAGACAACACAGTGGGAAGACCCTCGAACTCAAGGGTAGGTGTGTATATTGACTGTGCAAATAAAAAGATCTTGCTTAATTCTTATATGTCATGATAGAGGGAACAAAGTACTGTCTGTGATTTCTTCTGCAGTTTACAAAATGAGGACCCTCTTCCAGAGGGCTGGGAAATCAGATATACTAGAGAAGGTGTCAGATACTTTGTTGACCATAATACAAGAACAACCACCTTCAATGATCCTCGTACTGGGAAGTCCTCTGTGTAAGTGAGAATTTAAATATATGTTTTTATGTTTTAACTTGTTATAGTTTAATGAAGCCTTCTCCTACTAGAGAACAATCTATACTTTTAGCTGGAATTGAGCACTAAATGATGAACAAATTGTTGTCCTGTAAATTTAATCTATGTTAAAGCTTTAATCGTCAGTTTAACCATGACACACTTTCTGTACTGCTCTAAGGTTCAATAATTTTTATATAATTTTCAAATAATATTGTGATTGTTTAATGAATGGAGATGGGGAGTGAGGTAAACTTGAATATTGAACTAATGTGACTAATAGCTGAATTTTTGAAGAAACAGCAAATGGTTGTGATGAGTATTGCTTATAGTTATACAATCTCTAGCAACATTGATGTCTAAACAAAGTAGTTCTAAATTCTTTTCAAATAGTTTACATGCAATTTTTTAAAAAAATAGTTCAGTCAGAAGTATTGATCCAACCTGTGGTGCCTGTCTTAATGTCTTTTATGTAGGGTAGGATTTAATTCTGATGACATGTTCATCACCTTTTATTCAGAGAGCCTATAGAGTAGGCTACAAATTCCTTCGTAGCTCCAGAAGCAGCTGAATTTATGAAGCCTAATTTAGCAGTCTTTATCTCCGTGAAGACAATAAATTAGATGTCTCTTCTCTAGCCAGTTTGTAATTTTTACAAGATTGATAGGAATTTGAAATCTTCTAGATCTCTACCTTTCTCTGAAATCTGGTAAATTGACTAGCAGCATCTTAAACTGAGGAAAAAAAAGTAGGTGGTCTGACTGGCCAAACCTTTAACTGCATTTTGTTTCTGATCATATCTTATGATAACAATTTTTTGTATATTTTTAAAATCTACATGCTGTCATTTAGCATTGAAAGTACTGTTTGATGTCTGTATGGTTAATGTTTCTCAAATATATCTCCTTACAGAAATAAAGGGCCACAGATTGCTTATGAGCGTAGCTTTAGGTGGAAACTTGCTCATTTCCGTTACTTGTGTCAGGTACTGATAAAGTAATTACTTACTTTTTGAAATTATTTGAATACATTTGTATGTGCTGCCTTTTTAACGTTATTGTCTTACGATTGCAGTCCAATGCGCTGCCAAGTCATGTGAAAATCAATGTATCCAGACAGACTTTGTTTGAGGATTCCTTCCAGCAAGTAAGCCTGCAAAGATTGTTCTGTTTGTTGATCAAGGCAAAGCATAAGAACAAAAACGGCCAGAGCCAGTTCAGACTAGTGGTCCTTCAGGCACAGCCATCTTCCTCTGGTATTAGCCAAAGGGCCATTCTTAGGGAAGAGGATAAGACAGAAGTAATGTATATAATACTTTCACCAAATGATTTTTCAGCTCCCAGTTGTTTACAGTTGAAATGCCTCTTGAGCTTGATGTGGTTTCTGGATATTTTAAATAATCCTCAAGGGACTTCTCTTCTGTGAGCTTGTCTGTGCTCCTCTTGTGAACTTGTTGCATATACAGCATCCTGTGGTATAGAATTCCATAGCTTAACTACATTGCATACCATATTAACTCCATCATACCGGTTTTGCTTTTTGATTCTTGTATGTGGTTACATTACACAAGAAAACATTGCAAAATGTTTTCTCCAGTTAAAACTAGTGTCATGCTTTGTCCTTCGAACGTTACATCTGTGTAATTGAAGCTTACAGTTCATAAGCTCTTATTGTCTGCAGCCAATGTATGTTCCTTCCTTCTTTCTCTGTAACAGTAAAAATTCTTGATGCTGGCACCACATTAGAACATCTTGGG
>VYZX01004493.1:521-22887 GCA_013401335.1 Brachypteracias leptosomus | reverse complement strand
ACAAATTCTTTGCTAAACGTGCACTATATGAACACAGTAAACTGAAAACAAATATGAGTTACATTATCTATAATATGGACATCAAAAATGTGTCTATGTGTTTCCGCTTTAATGCAAAATGTCGGATTCTCAGTAAATGCAAAATTCTCCAACATCCAAAGGTTCATGTTCAAAGATGATTCTTTCACATCTGTTTTTTTGTTCACACACGTAGTTTCTGGAGATGGAAATCAGGCATAACTGAAAGCCGGTCTGACAGAATTGGTACAGAGAAACAACTATATGGCCTCTCTCCTCCCTGTTTTCTCTCTGCAAAAGTGCTTTTTAACTGTATGTCCACAAGATTCTGGAACAACTGTGACTACTTATTTCATGTCCCTACAATCTGGCAAAGAAAAACATATTTAGCATCAGTAATTTAAATTTATTTTGTGAAAAATTGGAAAAATGTACCTGCAGAAATTTAAGGATGTGCAAATACAAGTGAACTGACAAGGGCTGTTTGTCCAAAGGAGTCAAAGATGGTGCTGTACCATCTCGTGTATTCACTGATGCTGTACCACAAAACTGTGGATTGCATACGTCTTAGAATTACAGAATACCAGAATACCCTCCAAAGCAATTCAAATGAAACGACTGGAAAATTTCCACAGCTTCTGTAACACAAACCCCAATGCTGTCTTAAAATAAAAAAAAAAGTAAATGAAAGCACTTAATTTAGTATTCATTTGTCTATATGTTGAGACATAAATGGCTACTATATAAGCACTGTGTTATCACTGAAGTTAGAGCTTATGATTTTTCTTCTCACCTTATGAATAAATATGTAGTCACAAAATAGTTAATTCTTTCATAGTCTTGAACTATGTAAAAGTCTTCACAATCACTTCTTAGCTGCTCAACAATTCTATGGTAACTATTTGTTCTGTTGATATATTGAAAAAATATTCAGTTGAGTGTGTGTGGAACACAACATACATCTTCTACAACTATTAATGAAAATTTTAAGTCTGAGTGCTTGCATGTACCTCGCTGGAAATGTATTCCATAAATTGCTACTTTATCTCCTGATACAAATTACTAAGAGCAGGTGAGACCTTGGGTGAACAATATGCCCATGTCATCTAAGATGCTAATATATCTTCTGAGAAGCTGGAAGAGGCAAGGAAGTTGTACTGGCAGCATGTATTGATTCTACCTTTACAAGACCCGAGAGATCTCCAGTTAATTTATTGTCTGTGATTTTTCCTTGCTCAGTAGAATCATTTCTTTCCATTTGAAGTTTTTAGCATGCTTAGGCATGCACAGGGAATAAGGGCCAACTCTATTTAAGAGAAATTCTGAAAGCTTGAGGAGTGATTTAAATTAAGTGACAAAAGTTGTACCACTGAAAGATTATATATTGCAATTAAAAGCAGTGGTTTGCCACAACTGTTTTCAGAAGTTGATTCACTAGGTGCTGTTAATGTCCAGAAGACCTTTCTTCTATGTTTTTTTCTTTATGTCAGATTTATATTTTAAGCTCTTTAAGACATTTGGTGAAAAAACACACCCTCCTGTTCCAGCCTAGAACCTCTCTCACTCCTCCACACACTGTCCATCCTGTCAGAACTCCTTGAGAATAAGTATGTCTCAAGTTACAGTATGGGACATCAAAATGAGTCATCCACTCCATAAGGCAGGTGTTTTTATAAGACCAAATGTGCTAATTATAAATCAGCGCATAGGACATTCATATTTTCCAAAGATGAAAGAAGTTGACTAACAAAAAAAAAAATAAAAATTGAAAGTAACTCTTGCAAAATTTTGAAGTTTCTGAAACATTGCAGTAGCTTGCCTCTGAGTCTGACCAAAATTAGAGGCAAAAACATTCCGGTACTATGAGAAAAGGGTGATCTTCAAATAACTGCAAGACTAGTCAGTGCTAGCTGTAGTGTTCTGACCAAGCCTCTTGTCAAAAGAAGAGAAGAATTTCAGTTGGAACTGACCTACAACAATCATCAAGTCCAACTGCCTGACCAATTCAAGGCTGACCAAGTTAAAGTATGTTATTAAGGGCATTGTTCAAATGCCTCTTAAACACTGAGAGGTTTAGGGCATTGATCATTTCTCTAGGAAGACTTTTCCAGTGTTTGAACACTCACTCAGTAAAGAAATGCTTCCTTTTGTCCACTCAATACCTCCCTTGATGCTGCTTTGAAGTACTCCTGTGCGTCCTATCACTGTATACCAGGGAGAAGAGACCAGCGCCTCCCTCTCCACTTCCCCTCCTCAGGAAACTACCCCTCAGCTTCCTTCTCTAGAAACTAAACAAACCCAAAGTTCTTAGCCACTTCTCATAGGACAGGCCTTCCAAACCCTTCACCAGCTTTGCCACCCTCTTCTGGATGTATTCAAGGACCTTCACATTCTTCTTAAATTGTGGGGCCCAGCACTGCACACAGTACTTAAGGTGAGGCTGCACCTACACTGAATACAGCAGGATAATCACCCCTTTTGACCAGCTGGTTACACTGCTTGATGCACCCCGGGATGCAGTTTGCTCTCTTGGCTGCCAAGGCTTGTGGCTGACTCATATTGAGCCTGCTATTGACTAGGACCCTCAGATCCCTTTCTGCAGAGCTGCTCTCCAAGCACTCCTCTCCAAATTTATGGTTGTGCCCAGCATTACTCTGTCTTAGGTGCAGAATCTAGCATTTGGACTTGCTAAATTTCATCCCATTAATCATAGCCCAATGCTCCAATCTACCTACATTCCTCTGCAAGATCTCTAGAGAATCAACAGAATCTCCCGGTTTGGTATCATATGAAAACTTTTTAATGGTGCATCCAACTCCTGCACCCAGGTCATTGATAAATATATTGAACAAAACTGGCCCTAGAATTTGAATCTATCATCACAAGCCAAATGTGCCAAAGAGAATGCTACTAATCCCACAGAAGAAATAATTGTGAGCAAGCACACACTTAGATCAAGGACTTCAAACTGTTTAGCTTAATAAGAAAAAACTAGCCCCAGAGTCCAAGGTTATGTCTAAGGAGGTAGAAAGAGTAGTTCAGTAAAGCAAAACTATTATCAAGGGACTTACATTCGCCATAGAGGCATTTCAGAAAATGTGTACCATCAAGGGTCAATTCCCAAAAGCTGGTAAACCAGCAACAATTTGGCAAGTCAGTTACAGGATTAATATGTTAGATTTGTAGAGTGTCTTTCTAGATCCTCTCACTCTCTGCCCATGAACTGGGAGAGCATCTGTGACCATAATCCCAATGCAGTACTTGTCAATTCTCAGGGGTGAATGAGCAGGTGACTGTACCTTGTACTTTTAATTCATGAAGATACTGCACACTGTAAATTTATATGTTGTATAAGATCTGTAATTTAAACCCTTGTAATTTAAAAAGGATAAACAGAAAAATAAACTGGTAGTTGCAACCCAGCAGGGATACCCATCAAACTCTAAAATCCTTCTAGACAAAGACTAGATCCATCTTCCAACCACTACTACTACCACTGTGCAAAGTTCCAGTGCCTGAAATCAAGATGATTCAAGTAAACCCTGAACAGAGTCTTCTGGTCTGTTGCAAATTACTCTGTCCACGAAAGACCCTCAGTTTTACTGCAAAAATCCCTCCTAACTGCTCACAGTAGCAGCAAAAATGTTTAAGATGGGTAATTGATATTGATTCTAGCAGCAACTATTCACTTGAGCGTGCAAGAGGCAAGCAGCAGCAGGACCAAAGTGCCTCTTCCTTTAATGTCTCCTGACTGTAAGTAGAAATCTATGTGTTCACCCACAGATTTAATACCCGTTTATCCCATCCCAATGAGTTGTGAACACTATAATAAAGAAAAAGAAAAGTAGCAGTCCAACACAGGAGTTCTGTATTTCCCATCATTTTGTCCATGCCCTTGCATACTGCTATCTTCTCCTGATTTGTGGAAGCTCCAGTTAATAAAGCAGGCAATACAACAACTTTCATTCTATTTCTTTTCTGAAAGAAAATGCTTTCCAGAAGTATTCACATTGCAAAGGTGGTGAGTTTTAACATTTTGGAAGTATATAACCATTACACAGGAGAAGATTCCTATCTGTATTCATGTTCTTGGGCTCCCTTGAGTGCCCCAGCTGTCCTTGTCTGTGTTGTCTGCACCACAAATGCTTGAGAGAATATGCTGGGAATAGCGCATAGCTCAGCACTGGGTTGGGGCTTTGCCAGAAGGTGTAGGCTTGTGATTTCTGCAGTTTGAGAAGTACAGAGAAAGAATGGGATATTACAGTCCTTACATGAATGCTCAATTCCATGAAGAACTGTACAGAATGTACAAAAAGATAAAGCAACCTGATCTGACTGTAGGTACTTATGGAAATATCTGAAAAATGCATTATGTCAGAATGGTTAAAATGTATTGGAATATTTATGGCCTGATGTATTTTATTCACCCACATTTCTCACTGGAATAAGCATGAACCTTTATAAGATTTAGAGTGCACTTGCAAAGCTAAAACTTGACCTTTTGTTCAGTCTTCTCAGCAGCTGCAGGTACCAGGACATACTCCTGGAAGAAAGTCCATGAATGCTCAAGCATGTGTTATGCAACAAAGCACACCATATCCCTGAGAGTATAAATATTAAATTTGAAGGCTATAAGCATACACAATAATTTGACATTAATAATTCCAATTTGGGACTCCTATTCTGCTGTATACATACGCCTGGAGGTTATTCCCTGTGGAAGAATAACCACTCTGACAGTGAAATTCAACTTTTTTATAGTATAAGTGTAATAAGCCAAGACATCATTACCTCATTTATGGGAAAATAGAACCTAATCAGGATTATTGATATGTGTAGCTGATTCTTTCTAAAGAATTGCTTGTCTCACATGCAAGCATTTTTTTAATAACTTGCATGGGGATTAAGTATTTTAAGCAGCACAAAAAATGATTATTTCGAAAACCTTTCGATAGTTATTAAAAAAGGATGGGTTTTATTAATCCTTTATCCTCTATTATATAGGAAGGATAAAACTGTGCACTGCAATGAGCAAGAAGCAGATTTGTTGAAAAATTACTTCTGTTCTGCATATAAGGAAACATGCATCCTATGGAGTCATGGATCTTCTCCTTCCTTCCTTCCTTCCTTCCTTCTCTTCCCTTTTTTCATGCTTTCTCAATCCATGTAAATATAAATGTGAAGCCCAGGGTCACAGAGGAAGTCTGTGACTGAGCCAGGTAATGGAACATGTTTTTCAGAGTTTCAGATCAGTGCTTTATTCACAAGATATTTCAGCCTCCCGATAAAGATTTGTCACCAGCAAATAAAATGCTGTTGGCAGCTGGATAAAAATGGTTCTTTTCTTCACTTGACAGATGGTGGAAAGATTCTTAAAAAGTTTTAGGGGCATGCTTATGAAAACTTATACAGAATAATGATAAAATTTACGGGCTAATATACACCTGTAAGCCACAAACCAATGCAATGTGTAGTATTAAAAATAATCAAAGAAGTCACATGGGCTTAATGAAAACTTTACATTAAGCCTAATACACCACATCTTCCCAACTTCTTGACAAGATCTCAATTCTTTTGTAGCCATTTATGCCAGATCTGGACAGCAGACATGCTTTATGTTATGTGATGGCTGAAAACAGCTTAGGCAGCAGGCAGAACTACACTGGGGTTGACCCAGCCTTATCAGACACCAGCTGGGCAGCCCTGCAAGACATTGCAGCTCATCTCTGGCACATTCCAGCAACAGCACTTTAAGGACCTTGGCACTGCACTGAGGATGCTTCAGAGGACCATAAAAAGTTCACAAATGCTTGGTACCTATTCACTGCATGAAAGCAGGAAGTGGGAAAAAAGTTGGTGTCTGCTGAGGCAGATTCCTGTTTGGGAAGCAGTGAGCTTTGCCCACTAGTCTGGTTAGCAATCAACTAACAATCTAGACCTTTCAACTTCAGGGACCAACAAAAACAAGCAAGGAGAAATGTGCTAAAGAAAAATAATATGCAATTTTCCTAAAGTATCCCAAAGCTGTTACTGTACTTTAAAATCTCTTCATATTTAAACTAAACTAAAATCTTCTTTCCATGCACAGGACACTAGAAGTATTGTCAACAACAAAGGATGTGAAAAGGAGAGAAAACCAAAATGTGTCTTATTTTTGTTCTGAATCAAAAGTAGTTGGACAATTTGGGTTTGTGTTCTATTCTATTAAATCATCAGATTTTGAGAAATGAGCACTTGTTTTTTAACTGCCTTCAAAGGGAGTCGTAGGTGGAACCCAGAATCTTTTGGAACTTACTATTGTAATTAAACAAAGAAAATGAGTCCAACTCTGTATTTATTTGCTCTGCATGAGGAGCAGAGAGCTTAGGAGCATGTAAGGGAGAGAATGAAAATCACACTAGAATAAAGGTAGCATTTTAAAGTAAATAAATTCAGTTTTCAATGTGCCTTCCAGAAACCAAAAAAGATCCTCCTCCATCTTTTCACTCAGAGTATTTTTTTCCTCTTTTTGCTTGTAAAAATAAATTTGTTACCTTGAATGAAATGCTTTGAAGTGCAGGTAGAGATTAGGAGGGCTATGCCATAAGCTTCTGAGGTGTCATTTTCAGCATAGAAATTCCCCTTTTAAAACTCATGGATTATATGTGAAATAGCAGTATATTTTAAACCTTAAGAGTTTTGCAGTTCTAGGAGCAGACATCTTTATCTAGGGCTTACAAAGGATGTTCAACTCTATAAGCAGATTGCTCAGAAACTGGGTGGGCAGGAGAAAAGATAGTGTTTCTGATGCATAGTTGTGTGAGAATCAGGGAAATTTATCTCTGAATGTTTTTTCATTTAGGTAACATAATAATTTCCTCAGTTACAGTACAAACCAATTTATCAAATCCGTATTTAATCTGAGAAGTAGAGCAGGATACATAGTTTATATGTCATTGTAGCGGGTCTGTCTGAGCTGATTTTCCCCATACAGCCCTCATGCTGCAGTCCAGAGGGTGTTGATAACACACCCTTGTTATGACTATCAGTGCTCACACAGCACCAAAGGTACGGGGGGGCAAGATCTGGGAGGGGATACAACCCGGACAGCCGACCCGAGCTGACCAATAGGATATTCCATACCATATGACGTCAGCTCAACTATAAAGGGAGGAGGATGGGGGGGATCTGGGGAGAAGAAGTTTGTCCTCTGAGCAACCGGTACACGTTCTGGAGCCCTGCTTCCCGGGACAGGCCCGACACCGCCTGCGGGTGGGAAGTAGAGAGTAACAGCTTTGCTGCTTTTGCTTCGTGCGTGCGCGACCTTGCTTTCTCTGCTGTTTATTAAACTGCTTCTTATCATAACCCACGGGTTTTTCTTTTCCATCTTACTCTTCCCCGCTTGCCTTGCTGACGGAGGTTTGGGAGGGTAGGGGAGTGATAGAGGGACTAGGAGTGGGCACCTGGCACCCAGCCAAGGTAAAACCACCACAGTCATCAATATAATTTCAACATAAAGACCAGTTTATTTTCTCTATTAAACGTGTCCAACTTGTATGTTATGAGTCATATCCCATTTCCTTTCTCCTTCAG
Organism: Brachypteracias leptosomus; assembly: GCA_013401335.1. NCBI lineage: Eukaryota > Metazoa > Chordata > Aves > Coraciiformes > Brachypteraciidae > Brachypteracias > Brachypteracias leptosomus. The sequence goes on along the minus strand of VYZX01004493.1, from coordinate 15,297 downwards.
TAGACTCATTGATGTGTTTACACATCTCAGTACCTACACAAGTCCTCCACATAAGTAGAGACAAAAGAAACCTGTTATTTGAAAAATTGATATCATCCATTCAGTTGTTGTTTCAGCTTGTTAGTTTAATTTTGAACAAAAGCTGTATTCTTTCCTCTCCTCACCTCACAGTTACAATTGCAGACTGAAAAAATAAAGGTTGTCCAGTTTAAATTTCAAGGGCAAAAAGGCTGCAACAGCACCCAGAGCAACGTGGTTGATATAAGCAAAGCCAAAGACAAAAATGTCAGTGTGCCATTAACAAGATATGGCTGAAGAGTACAGTTTTGTTTTCACACACAGGCCTGAAGGAGAAAACTACTATGTTAGCATCGTATTTCAATAAAGACAGGCCTCCAGGGAAACAGCTCAAATACACAAGGAATTAAGAAGCTGTGCTGGAACTCTCTTGAGGGAAGAAAAAAGTGTTTTTTTCATTCTGGCTTGCCCTCCATTTAGGAAAATATGAAAACAACTTTGTTTCAGCCACCACTGCTATATGCTGGACCAAGAAAATATAATCAGTTCAGCCAGTGCAATATACCATGCTATGGAATATTTTCTTGACTTTTTTTGTTTTCAGTCTAAATAGCCTCACTGGCATATGTGGCATGTAACTTTTCAAAGGTAAGGAAAAGCAATACTGAATGCATGACTAGAGTTAGATGGCTCATCAGAATATTCATAATGAAGATAAAAAAGTGAGCAAAAGCACTAGTAGAGCATAAACATATATAACTCTACTACAAACAAGAAGAGGAGATGAAGATAGAGATAACAGAGTCTTACTTAGCATATACGGCTTGGTTTAATGACCAAAGTGTGTAGTCAGAGATGAATATGTAAAATAAAAAAGTATATGTACAAATTACACAAATCAGAGAAGTACCAAAAATTAACCAGGATATTTGATGTTCCCACAGACTCTGAAAACTGTTTGTTAAAATATTTTACCAAAAAAAAGGCAATCTTTGGGGATTTGTTCTGTTTTGCTTTTTTTAATGCTAATGACAAAATGGGAAAACATTGAATGGTAAGATAATGAACCTTTAAATGTTTTTTGTCAGCAGAAATTACATTACTGTGGAAAAGCACACCCAGAAATTCTTACTATATTCATTATGCACAGACACTGACTGAAATTTCATTTCATAAAACAGTTTATATCCTTGTTTCACCTGTGAGCTGGTGCTTCAGCTTTCTCATCTGCAAAGATACGTGATCAAAATATTTTATGTGGTAACTGAGCCATTGATGAAAAGCAATATATGAAGACAAAGTGTTATTATAAAGGTACAAAAAATATGTATAAGTTATGAAAATACATTTGGCATCAGGTAACTTGTTTTTTATTATTCATATGCAGTAGGCTTACTTACAATGTTTTACTTGGAGCTACAACCTGGAAAATAGGGAATGCAATTCAAAATATCTTGAACATATAAGGATTGAAAGTGAGGATGGAGGATGGCTATTCAAATAATTATTCAAGGGAAAAGGACATAAGTATTATAAAGCTGCGTATCAGTCAACTGTGTCAAAATGTTACAGAAGAGAAGAAAATCACTCATAAAATATAGTAAAAGTAGTCTTGTTTGTAAGAAATTAAGTAATTCTTCAGACTTGCTTGGTATCTGCTGCTTCCCAAAGCATTCTGGATTTGGATGCTGCATGTCAGGAAGATACAGATCAACTGTTGAGAGCCCAAAGATGAGTACTGAAAAATAGCAGAGGTCTGGAAAATCTAATTGATGAAGACACATCAAAAGCATTGTGGCAGGAGATATCAATCTGCAAATGTCTATAAACTAGTTATAAAGAGGAAGAGAATAAATTCTTTTTCTTGTCATGCGTGGGAAGAACAGAGAATAGCCATCTTAAATGGAGGAACAGAGACGAGATTAGATTCAGCAAGGAACAGAATGACTGGAAATGAATACGAAATAAAAATAGTCAATTTCAATCCTTGCAGCTTTAAAAAGGAAACAAAACAAAACCCTTATTTGATGTAACAGATCCTGATTTTGAGTGGGAAATGGTCCTCATGACGTCTTGAGGTATTTACCACACCTATGATCTGTGATTTCTGTGTTCATAATAATTGGAGAGAACTGCAAATCTGAATTACCTCCACTGAAGTCATCTGAGTCACTACAGTTTTATATTAACGAACCTGAAAACAGAAACCTGACTGAAATAGCCAAACCTCCCCCTACTTTTTTCTTTTTGTTTCCAAATGGATATTCATCTCTCTTGAGGCCACTGGCACCTTTGCTACAAACATGTCTTACTGAATGTTCTGTGCTACTCCCTCTTGTTTCAGGAAAACAGCAAGAATTTGAAGGCATACGCTGCATGCTTGGGGAAAAGCTTCTTGGGGGTTTTACTGTATTATGCACCTGCAAACAGTAGGAGCTGACAGTTTTGATTTCCCAGAGATTTATAAGTGGATGACAAAGGTCAGCAACTGTTTCATCTGCAGCATCAGCTCACATTTAGGCATCAAATGCTTGGGAACCGAGGCACCAGGGAGCCCCACTTGCCTTTTCACAGGGCGGCCAGGGAGCTTAGCCACCATCACCCAAGAATGCCCAGTGGATTTCTCAATGGATTGCTAAATAAGATGTTCAATGGACAGCGTGACTGCAAAATATTTTCTTAGGTCTCAGTGATGTCTTCTACCTTTTTTGATCTGTTAGAGATTGTTTGGAGAAGGTGTGATAAACAGCACACCTATTTCTTTTCCTGTTTTCATAACACTCACCTGTGAATATCAGGCAAATAGTAATATTTTCAATAAAAATCTAATGGACAGAACCTTAGTAAAATCTTTTATTGTTCTCTCTGTTATTATTTGCTTTCCTCAAGAGCTCATGCTTCAGTTATTAAAATTTTCAGAGAAGGGAAAAAAAAAACCCCAGAAAAAATTGTTCTGATAACTTATTTTATGTGTTTAAAGTAAATTTCAATAGACATTTCTAATGAAAAGGTTGAAAATATGATCTGCTGTCAAGAAAGAATTGTAAAATCATCTGAAAGCAACTCAGATAGAAAATAATTTAGTATATTAACAGAAAATCCACACTCATCCAACTTTCACTGTCTGAATAAATCGGTCACAGGGAAGTGTAGGAGGATCTCACTCAAATGACAGCAATGTCACACAACCTCAAATTTAATTACTTCAATTCAAAACTCCTTCAGTTCAAATGATAATTGGCTTTCTCTAAATATGGAAGAGTGGATAATAATTTTTTTTCATTATATTTTTGTAGCATTTTTTTATATTACTTGAATGGAGCAAATTTTATCAAAGTAATTTTATAATCTTTTAAAATGCCAGTTTTGATAGAACCTCAAGTATACTCCCGTGTTGAGAGGCAGATTGAGGTACTTTATTATTGCTACATAGAAAAAAATTGTATGTCCCAAATGACCTGCTACAGCTAATAAATATGGTTTTAAAAGATCAATTATTGCATTTTATCATCAATATAGTAACATTTTACAATGTGAGAGAAAAAAAAATGATTGACTGAATGGTATCATATTCTGGGTCCTGTTGTTACTGTGTAAACAGGACATAATTTTTGGTTTTGTTATACTGGCTTTGAAAGCTTTTACACTTGGAAATATAATGAGTAAATTTAAGTCTTTCTTTTTAAATACAGCTAGCTAGGCTGACACCTTCTTATTTAATAGATTGTTGTGTGTATTCAATTCATAGCTATCTACTATTAACACACATTCTCAAGATTTTCCCTTTTCAGATAAATTTTTTGAAGGAGGCTAGGAAGAATTATCCTTTTTTAATAGACACTGACAATAAAAACAGCTTTGCTGGCTCACAGTAAGCAACATGGTATAAATATTTGTCAGTTTTATCCTAGAATGAACCTTCCATTAAAGTTTTCTATATTGTAATTTTTGGAAGTTTGCTTTCTTTATTAAAAAGCTTGAGATTATTTCTGCTGTATTGCTATTATTCTCCATACAGATGCTCTAGGAGAGTTCAAACCTCATGACTACCTGCCATGTTTGCTTATTACACAGGAAAGTTAAGATAGTCTTCTGCTAAAAAGAACTGGCTGCCTAGACTGCTTTCTATATTTATATTTCTTAAAGGAAGAGACCCACATAGAAGAATGTTAGCTTGATAGTACATTTTATCTAATTAAAAATGGTCATAGTTATCCAATGGAAGTGAAAACATTTCTCATTATTAAAGCAGACCAATATTTTTCATTCTTAGGCCCATCTTCCCATCATTTACAACTCCATTAAAGTGTCAAGGTAAGACTTTCCATATGGGTTGTATCTATTAGGCTTGGCTTTATTATCTTTTCTGATGATTTTTAATATTTTTAGAGAATTAGATCAAGGGAAAATACACTGTTAATTCCTTACTGAAATGTTAGGGATTTTTTTTTTAATGTGGCTCCCACTATTATACACTGATAAAACTTGAAATTTAGTAGAGGACCCCCTCCAAGTCACAGACATTCCTTATGATGTTTTGGGGGTAAAATCTGCTCCAGTTTTGCCTTTGATAAAGGCAGTTTGCATACATTCAGTAGAAACGGCTTACAGTTCATGCTAAACCCCTTGAAGCTTACATGGGAACATGAGCTAGTTGAGAGCCTTGCATTCCCTTTGGTTGCATCTCTGAATATCTGTAACTGGGACTATCAACAACCGCTTAAGACTTCAGACTTCAGTAAGAAATGTAGGCTTTATCCAACCCTTGCTTTATACTTCTCTAGGAATGAAGGGGGGGCCTTTCTGAATGTCCTGCACCCTTGCCCTCCATGAGCTGGTTTTTTTGGAAACTATCCCCCTAAATCTACTGCTCAGCATTACTGCTTAATTAAGTGCACTTAACCCTAGAGAAGAGACCATCACTCCTGTGATCCAAGTGATGTTGTTGGTAGGAGCCACAGGAGTGGCACAAGAAGCTGACTGGCCCAAACATGGAAAAGACAAATGTTAGATCTGTGGGTAGGATAAAGGGGAACGGACAAGCCATGAGCTGCTGTGACTGAAAGGACGGGTTAAAGTCAGGGACAGGTGCTAGCACCCGAAGTTGTTCAAGAGATAGGGAGAAGATGAGTTGAAGCTATGAGGTGCACTTGATAACCAGTTAGAAAAGGGGAAATGTGAAAAGGTTGTAGCAAAGAGGAACCAGAGGCTGGGAGGAGAAAAGTACGAGCATCTGGTTAAGACAACTGGAGCTATCAAGAGGCATCTAAGGAGAGGATAAAAAACAGTTAATTGAGGAGAGTGAAACCAGGGTGAAGTCTTGGAGGAGAGAGAAAAGGTCATGGACAAGAAAGAACAAACTGGATTTGAAGTTCAGTCCTCAGTACATGCTCAGTCTGCAGACAGGAACAGAATGTAAGGTCTTGCTTTTTTCTAATCTGTTTTACAATAGTTTCATCCTTCCATGAAGGACCAGACACAATTGCAGCCTATTTCGTTATCAGCTACTGCATTATCTCAGGTGACAGAAATTTATGTGGTGGATCAAAAGCTTCAACAGTGCTGAGGATTGACTTGGCTATCAGCATAATTTAGTTTATCTAAAAAAAGGAAATACCAAACAAACAAAAAACCCAAACAGAAACAAAAACTGAGGAAATTTCACACATGCATGCATACACACATAAAATTTGTAATGAGAGAATATTCTTAAGCAAACTTCAATTCATCACATGGGAAGAACCAGAACCATGACTACATTTGTAAACTTAATTCAGCTCCTTATGTAGGTTAAAATCATGTATTTGGGGGACTTTTTCCAATGACTCCTTAGGAAAAAAACTGATCAAAGGGAAAACATGATGTAGGAATGACTGGGCAATGAAGGAGAGTATTGCCACTGGTGCCCTAGTTCATTTGTGACAGGAAGCAGCAAACACGTACTGAGGGCTGCTGGTGAGGATCATTCTAATTGTTTGTTGTTTCTTTTCTGAGTGTCTGACTTAAGACATCTGCGACCTAAGTTTCAGAGCTGCTGTAAACTCATGGTTGCATACGAAATCAATGCGAACTGTACTGAAATATGTGAATGCTATGCAATATTAGAGACAGACAAGATATATCCCAAATGCTTCAAGCTAAACAATTTAAAAGTAATAGTTCTTCAGACAATAACCTCTGTGCCTGTTAGTTCCCATCTGTTTAGAAAAGATAAAAATGAAGTCTTTTATCATAGTGTTGTCAGAACACAGATATTACTGTTTATGAACCACTCATCTGTGAATATGATAAGCCCCAAAGAAAATCCATGAGGAAAATCAGCTTGGCCTCCGTGGAGGTAGAGACTGTTGGGCCAAACACTACATAGCTGTGCTCATTAGGGCAGCATTGTGCATTCTGCATAAATCCTGTGCTACATATGAGAGGGAAAACAACAAAAATAAAATGAGATTAGAATGCATAAGCATAACGGACACAAATGAAGACAACCTCTACTTAGATTCTAGCATTACCTAAGTAGTAAGTAATTTAATTTATAACGTATTAGTGTTATTCTGAAGTGGATTTGTTTTCTACATACAACCTGTATGATGGTAATGCTATACATCAGAAATGTTCCTTATTTTTGAGGATTAGTTTTAACGGTAGACTACTGTTGCAGTAGTCTTATATCCCATACCTCATGGTCCTGAAATACATTAATCTTTCACATATTTATGGAGTTAATGTATGTCTCAGAGTCAGAGAAACAAGAGAGACTGCTTATTGTTAAATTTACGTAAATTATTTTAGAATTGGACACTGATTCTGTTCATCTCAAAAACTAAAAATATTTGAATGGTCATTTCTTATTCCAGGTACTTGCATTTTTCCATTAAGTTTAAATAATTTCATTTATTCTGCTGAACAATAGAAGTTGAAAAATCTATTGGCTCTCACTTTTTAAACCAAAAGAAATATTTTACAAGAGTAATAAAACCCCTATATAGCTCATTCAAGATGAATAGTTGTGTATCTTTTTCAAAGAACATTAGCTCTGATTTTAGATTTCAAATATTTTTCGTCATATTTATGTGTCATTTGATGAATAAGCCCTGTGTAAAGAAATACCACAATACATATTGACCTGTCTAACAAGACTATATTTGCTAGACAATCTTTTGCTTAACAGATTACTACAATGACTGTTTGCCTAAGGAAAGCAAAGTCTATTCTCGGAAGGATGAGAAACAGTTTGACACTCAAATCACATCTCCGTAAGAAGGCTGGAAGTCTAGAGAATTTTTCTTCCCTTTCTTGAAACACCATTAATCTTGCTGGAGTCATGGACCTCATTGGACAAGTGGACAAAATATGTCCACTCTTTCCTACTACAGGCTTACTATTATCAAAAGTCCTTTCTGAACAGGATTCAGAGGTCATTTTTTAATTGATACGAGACAGTTCAGACCAAAATCATATGAAGAAACATACTAAACATTCATGTCAATGTACTATTTTTGATGTCACACCTCCTTAAAGTATATACTTTTTCTCTTTCAGATGTATGTTTACTATGTCAAAAACTCACAAGGTCTTTCTCTTACTATTTTGCAAGGAATGCCCCAAATAATTTTGGTTTAAAAGTTGGTCTGGTTCTTTCTTCTCTGGTTTTGTTCTCTTCTATTTCATCAAAAATGGTTTAGCGAAACCAGGTTAACAACAACATTCAGCAGTCCCAATGACAAGGATCAGGCACTTGAAAAGACGCATGCTCTTTATTTTATCACACAGGTTTTAGGTCTTCTGCAAAGGATGTATTTCGAAAAACCATCTCAGAGTGTTGAAAACTAGTGAATACTCAGAAACATTAAGAAGTTGGAAAGACACAATATATGTTCACCAAAATGCATCTCTAAATTGTGTGTATAATCAAACAACATAAGCCCTGCTATCCAGTGTCCTTATCAAAGAAACACTTCTTGTGAGTCTGCATTATATAATTCCCACAATAGCTTTTCTAGTTAAACCACTTAACAGTTTTAACAAAGTACTTACATTGTGCTCCAAATCTTATGAGGATAAAAGTTATCCAGTGCTTTTTATGATTCTTGTGGGAAGCAGTTATCTGGTAAGTATGTATTAATGCAGTTTCTACAAATGAGATTCACTAAATCTTTTTATTTCAATATTTTAATTGCATTGCTGACACTTCTCTTTGTGTTTTAACCCATCCAACAGCAGACAGTGGCTCTGGAAATTCCTAACCTGCTAGTTTAAAGTGTTGCAAGATAAAGCATTAACCCTTTCTTTTGCCTCATTTAAAAATCCTTTTCAGTATCCTAAGATGTGTTGCAAGTAGGCTGAAATAGATTAACAAATCACTATCCCTCTCACTCTCACTTATTCTCCTTGTGTTCCACTTTTAGATACTGCCACTATTGTATCACCTCAAAATTCAGATGGAAGCTATTGCAGGCAAAGGTCATGAATTCCTGCAAAATCCAATTCCCTTCTTTCCCTAAAAATAGTAATAAAAAATGTACCAAGAAAAGAGGGAAAAACCAGCTTTGCTATACAGTACTTCCAAATACATCTGCAGTAACTGAGCTTTGAAGGAAATTGGTTTCAATTTATAAGGATGAATAGGAGATGTACTCTGGAAGACAACAAAAATCCTAAGAGCTCACAGTGAGGTCATAAATGAAGAGGGGAGAACTGTAGCCACTAGTTTAGCAATGCCTTACCTGGGGCTGGAGCTGAGATGTGCAGCTGGTATGACTCCTGTGCTGCATAAAGCAATGGCAATCCTCTCCCCACAGGCAGAAACAGAGGAGGCAGGTGGCCCCGTCCCCATGCCATTCAGTGTGGGGTACATTTCATCCTGGGAAGAGCCATGGCATGACAGGTGCTAAGGTCTCCTCCCTGGTGCTGACCAGGGATGCCTCCACCCCCAGATACAGAGACATCTTAGAAATCAAAATTTAAAGCACCACACTCTGGCCATACAAATCGGTATGCAATCATAATACAATACTTTCAAAATATCATATTATTACACAGGCTGGTTGCAGGCAAGGGGGCAGATTCCCTGCTTCCCAGACAGACCTAAATTACTAGCAATGGTCAAGCTCCTGTTTGCTCCAGGAAGCCTATATTCCTGCTAGAGAGAGGATAGATGGACCCAGTAGTAAACCCATCATTGCAGGTTTCTTATATTAGTCAGCTGAAGTTCTGCATATAATTATCTAGCTCAGGAAGGCTTGAGTTCTTAAAAAGTTCTGTTCTAAAACCAGATAATCTCAAATGTAGAAAAGAAGAACATGAACAAGCAAGGAGCAATAAAGCAATAAAATCCAATTCCATTAAGTGAAGAAATCTAATAGAAAATGTAATCTATATATATGTTTCTTCATATTGTTAAACAAGAAGGCATGCCATGTAATTTGAAGCATGGCAAGTAAATTTTAAAGAAGCAAAAGTACTACAGAACACAGCTGCTAAACAAAATCCTATTTTAATCAAATTATAGAAAGCAAAACTTCCTGTCTAGAACTCACTGTGCTTATGGTTTTGGCATTAAAACTTTAAAATAAATTGAAAGAGATAGACAGTTTAGGTTTAGGAAGACATTTAGAGGTAAAGGAGACTCCTGCCACTTCCTCATTTATTGTAAATGTATTAGAAAGTAATTCAATGGGACAAAATTTCTGACAGCACTAAAATATTAAGCACTATTACAGCAAACTGACTACAAAACATGGCATGAGAGTCAAAGGTAAGGTGAAAAAATTTTGCATCTTCTGTTCAATAATTTTAATAATCAACTGTTCCTCAAAGTACAATTTCAAGTGTTTAGGTCAGTTTAATTTTAAATGTCTGGAGAGACAGATACTTCATCTATTTTCTTAAGATCATAACCCCTTGTTGTGTTGTTTCTGGAGGGGTTTTGGTAGTCGAGGAGGAAGCTACTGGTGCGGCTCCTGCAAGAAAAGCCAAGAAGATTCCCTATCTGCAACTCAGACCTGCTTCTGGCCAAGGCTGAGCCAATCAATACCTCTACAATTACATATTTAAGAGGGGAAAACCTGTTGGGCAGGCCTTTTGTTTTGGGATTTATTTTCTTTGAAAGAGGAATGAGACAGGAGAGAAAAAAACAGAGGTTAGTGAGGCAGGAAGGGTGGAGGCACACTGGAGCAACGTTTCCCTTCAGTGCCTAGTGTGATGGCAGGCTGATCTCTTTCAGCTTTTAGAGATCAATGGTGGAGAAGAATCCCATCTGCAGCCCATGGAGGACTCCACACTGTAGCAAGCGACTGCTCCTGAAGAAGTTCCTGACTCTGAGGAAAGCCTGCACTGCAGCAGTCTGTCTCTGGGAGGATCACTGCCTGTGGAAGGGACCCACACTAGTCGGAGAGGTTTGTGGAGGGCTGTCTCTCATGGGAGGGATGCCATGTTGCCGAAGGGGAGGACTGTGAGGAGTTTTCACTGAAGAAAGAGCAGCAGAAGCACATGGAACAGATTGGGACTGATCACAACCCCCATTCCCTGTCCTCATGCTACCCCCCTACTAGGTTAGTAGAGTTGGGCCTGGGAAGAAGGGAGGGGTGAAGGAAAGGTGTATTTAAGATCCAGTTGTATTTATCACTGTCCTGCTCTGATTTAATTGGTAAATTGGTGGTGGGTTTGTTTAAATTAAATTGATTTTCTTTCTCTAAGTCAAGTTTTCCTTTTGCACATGACCATAATTGGTGAGTGAGCCATCCCTGTTCTTTGTCTCAAACCTCAAGATTTTTGTTGTGTTTTCTCCTCTCCTTCCCACCAGAGGAGCGTAGGAGTGAGCGAGCGAGCAGCTGCGTGGTGCTTTGTTGCCAGCTGGGTGGGCTTAAACCACACCACTTACAAACTCCTGAGAATCTTTCCTTGACATTCATAATCTCATAATAGAAGCAATCAAGATTATCTCACAAGACTTTCCTTCACTTACTCTTAATGCCCTGTGACTGTTTATCCAAATAGCAATATCAAGAGCCACCTCAGTACAAAGATGTTTCTAAAACAGGAAAGCTCCTTATTCTAAGGAAATAAATTATCTTACTCTTATTTTACTATTTTGATTTTCAGTGAAATTGTAGTACTTGGTTTGGAATACAGTGCTTTGTGGTAAATAGGGTCCCATTAGGGTCTTTCTCTGAAGAGAAATTTAGGAGTCAAAAGAAGAATTATTTTGTTGAACTATGTAGAACTCAGGAATAGATCTTCACTTGATATAAAACTTTCTGTAAACTTGAGTGCAGCCCAGCCAGGTTATGATTTGAGGATCTGGGCCATTAAGTTTAATATAGTCATTTGTATGGGGCAATCATCATTGATTAAACATTATCATTTGTATTATATATATGCCTCTGAATGACTTTTACTGGACTGTCCTTAGCTACTTTTCTTAATGATTTTACATTGTGAAGGGAACATTTTTAGATGAAAGTGGCACAACAATAATGATCATGCATTTGCTTATGCTGACATAAATATTTTGACGACATGAGTTTATGGATAAAACTCATAAGTATATGAAGATCACTACAGTCCTGGATAATGGCCAGTCTTAAGTCCAGACATGAAATTCCCTGAAATATATCAGTCTGAGAACATTCCAGAGAGATCATGGAAGCAACATTTATAATTTATTACTCCTAGAAAACCTGAGAAGAAATCATTTTCAACCAGATATGCTTTAGGGCCTGAATATATAGAGTATCAGTAGCTTAAAATTGAGACTTCTGCATCTCAAGTGATCAGGTGATGAAGATTAAGTTCATGAACACTGGACTCAATCACAATCCTTTTCTGCTTTACCTTGCTTGAGCCTTCAACTTCCACATAACATTTTCCAGTCACATAGGCAAAATCAACACATCACATACCTGAAAATAAGTCACCTGGAAAAAGCTCACAGCTGTGTCACATATCTTCCTTACTTGAACATCTTAACAGAAATCAGACATCTCTGGACATGTGTCTGATGAGGCTGCTGTTACAGAGAATGTTCTGACTAGGTCTATAAATTGGCTATTGCTGTCCGCAACACAGTGTAAGAAATGAGATAGATATAAGCCTCACAGGAGTCATGTTGCCTTGATAAAACTGCTTGTTTTCCAGAGTTTTTGTCAATATGACATTACATAATTCTTCATTCTTGTAGCTCAAGCCCACTTTCTAATGCAAGCAATACAATTCAGTTTGTGTGGCCTAAACACAAACAGCAACAGTAAAACAAAGCAGAACCTTCTGCTTAGCCTAATGCATGATCAGTAGTCCTAAAAATTTCAGTGATACCACTTGCTATAGGTGAGCATCATGAAAGCAGAAGTCTTTGCAGTATAAGAGAGTTATGATGGAAAAATATTTGGTCAATGACTGAAGATTCTGAACTCCAATACAGCACTGCAGTAACAACAACAGCAAGAGGTATTTGTTAATGTAACCAGACATGCAGATCATTTGATTTGCACAATAGTTCTCAATGATTTTACTTTTCAGTCTTATACTTTGTGAATTGTAACTTATGAGATGCTTCAGTATGTAATTAATTTTTAAAGAGGAAGAGTCTTTAAAAATAAAAGCCCATAAAAAAACACGTTAAAAACACTTTGAAATTAAATGCCACTTTGAATCAAGAGTTATATTTCAAAAAATACAAAATGTTTAGATTTTTCAAAAGGATTTTTTTCTTGATGAAAACATTACTCAATTTCTGATCTCAACATGGAATTAAAATATGACTGAAATATAGTAAAAAATAAGAAAATATTTAAAAAAATCAAATCATTGAACTTTCTTCAGAAATTTCAGTGAAAGGATAGTGTTCTTTACTCATGGAACAACCTGGAGACTGTTTATGTTATAAATTAGTTAAGACTATCAATATCAAATTATTATTATAAGACTAATTATCAAGGTGTATATTGTATATAAATATCCCTATGAACATATACATATTGAATATATGCATATATGAAGGAAATAGACATTGCAGCACTAGTTATGGAAGGGTCAACAGAGTACTTCAGGTTAACTACTGAAAAAACGGGTAAACTGGCAGTTCTTTGATCGAAAGACTTTCTCTGATCAAAAATGAGTAAACTTAGACAGGAACCCACCTCCAATAGCGGAGAAGTGCATCTATCCAGTGAATGACCAAAGAAGTGAATGAATGAACTTCCTTTGGACAGAAACACCTGAAGGAATGTAGAGGCAGGAAAAGGGACAAAAACAAAACAAGGGGCCCATGTTGTGGTAAGAACAAGCAGTGCAGGTACAATTGTAATGACTTGTAATTATGTGAAATATGTTGTTTTAAAAGTAGAAACCTGAAATACTTGTCATCTTCAGAAACTCAATTATGATCAATGTGTACACAGTGTGCACAACATCATGCATATAGCTGTTTCAAAGTTGCTTAAAAATAGTAAAATGTTAGTGATGTCAAGAGGTCAAGACATCTTTGGTGTTCTAGTACAGATCAGTTTCGTTATGTTTAACAAAGCAGTAATCATGGCAACTTTTACACTGTGAAGTAGAAGAAATAGTATAAGGGTTCTTGAAAGATGTTCGTAATAGGAATGCATTTTTATAGCATATCATTTAAAATATTTGTTCAATGCTGTCCCACATGACATCCTGGTCTCTAAATTGGAAAGATATGGATGGACTAATCAGTGGATAAAGAATTGGCTGGATGGTCTGAGGTGCTACGGCCTGAGTAATAGGCCCTGAATTGAAATTGACATATGGATGAATATCACAACCAGGCGAAAAGACTAAGGTTGTCCAGAAGCCTCCTACTAGGGTCAAGGGCAAGACTGTGTTTGCCACCAAGAACTTTTAGCTCCGTTGCTGGCTGCAACCCAGTAGGTGTTGAGCGGTGAAGACACATGCCATACCAGACCTTGACATGAGGGATGGCCCCCACTGAGAGCCATCCAGGAGGGGAGGCCAGGCCACACTGCCCTATGGGTGGTGTGAAGGTTGTGGTTCATCCATGTGTCAGGGGACGGAGTGAAGTGCTAGGGCCTGAACAGGCCCTGAAAAAAAGTTGACATATGGATGAATCTCACAACCAAACAGTATACTGAAACCAGCAGAGCATTTTTCTCTGCTGGGAAACTAGCTGATTGTGAGAACAGACACAGCTAGCCTGATAAAAGGATGAGCTGAACCCAAAGCAAATAAAGGTACCTCCTCTTTGTTCTTTCCCAGGTGTGGCCAACCTTGGATGGAATCCAAAGAGGAGGAAAAATAGCAGATGTCCTGCTGTTGAAGTTTTTTTTGTGGTTGCCTATGCAATCTGAGTTGTTCATTCAGTAGTATAAAAACTGGTCCCGCTTGCAGAGAAGTCAGAAGCCATTCTGTGGGTGCACACACTAGGCAGGATTTTCCCCCATCATCGAGAAGGACCCCAACTGCTCACTGCAACCAGGGTTCCCCAGCAACAGCGGGACAGAGGGAGATATTAGAAGAGATATTGGAAGAGAAGTTGGAAGAGATATTGAAAGAGACAAAGGTAATGGATCTGATTGTCTGCTCCTTCGGAATAGGTCGCAGCTTGGTCATGTATCTTTTTGGTGTTTATCATATTATGTTGACGCACCTCTCTGGCATTTGCTGGGGAGGTCTGTGCATGGCCATGGTGGTATTTGTGGTGTGGTGGATTTCTCCACCCACCATTGAATTTGCTGCCTGGTTTCTTTTCCCTTTCATTATTGAGTTTGTAATGCAG
>VYZX01004491.1:0-29100 GCA_013401335.1 Brachypteracias leptosomus | reverse complement strand
TGCCTGGTTTTTCAGACATGTTCTATCAGTTTCTTACAATTTAATTTAAGTAGATGCCATGTAGCTTTATGGTATCAATAGTCCAGAGAATGTAACAGAACAACTAAGTGGCTAAGGATTAAACTTTAACAGACAGGAACTGAACTGCAGTGCCCTGTGTTTAATCACTTTGTTAACAAGTTCTGTGTGAAAGAACCCACAGGCAAGTTTATTGTTACTCCGTGAAATTTGAAGAAAATAAAGCCAGAGAGAACTTACAATAAAAATACTATTAAAAAAAACCCCCAAACTGACAAAAATTCTGACTTTTTTCCCCTCAAAACAGGATGCTGTTTTTGTGAAATATTGTCTGAAAATAATACTAATTTAGCAAGCTAATAATTCAACACACACTAGTCAAATATCTCTCAGTGGAAATCTTACTAGAAAGAATCCATTGCACTGTTTCTCACCAACTCTGATACCTTCAGATGTTTTTTCTGGCTTCCTTCCCTCTCTAGGTGATCATTTCATTTTCTTGAACATGAACTGGTTATTCCTTTTCATTATTTCCTTAGTAAGCTAGGTGGATAGATATCCATATTCTGCAATGTGCACTAAATTATGCTGCAGTGCCACAAAGCTGAGCTGGAAGCCTTCTATTTGCAGAGAAATTCCTCACCTGCTAAACTAGTGAGAATATCCATCTGTTCCACACCATGTTTCTGTTACTATTTACCAACATCTTGAGATATGAACAAAAAGCTTTGATCTCATATTTGCCTCGTCCAATCACCATGAAAAATACATGGTCAGATATAGCATCCTAAACAACAAAAAAGTCTGAAATCTAAGTATCTTAAGTGATAGCATAGCTGAAATTTGTCTGAGACTTCCAAGTCCTGGCATATACCTAACTGTAACCCCTGTAATTGCTGTCGCTGCTAGAGAAAACCTTTGTTAAAGATGGAATGTTTTATTGACAGTCATTGTTACCCAGTCATTTTTATGTCTAAGCTGTAATGCACACAGGAAGCATTTGTTTTTAAGAATTCTCAATGATAGAAGGGCAGAAACACCTTGGGTTTAAAATTCCAGTATGTAAAATACATTCTTTGAAGATCAAAAAATCCAAAAGGACAGATGCTATATAAAAATGTAAAGATCTTTGTAATGAATAAACTAAAGGCACACTGTGCCCTATTGGTGTCACACGGTAGGAGAGATGGACAAATCCTGGAATACAGAGGGTTAAATCACCATATGCTATNACAAAAGCAGTCAAATTGCCGGGGAATTATTTCACTTTCCTGTAGATTTGGCACATGTATATGTAGATGTGCCAGCTATTCTTGACCAAGTTTTGGAAATACAGCCAAAGCAAACATTCCAACTGTGTAGACATGGTCTCTGCTCAGTATTGACACTGAGGACACCACCATGCAATGCAATGCCAAGAGTCGACACTTTGGGAGGATAATTATGGTCCCATTAAATTAAGTTTCCATGTTATAGCTTCTAAATAGGGGGGGTAGTGGGAGAGAATCATAAAAATCCGCTTCTTTCTGGAGCACTCAGGAAGGCAGGACTTCCATTCCAACATCTTCAGGTTTTAAAAACAGAAAAATAGACTGCATTCTTAAGTCCCAAAACAAATGGACCTTTCAGCACAAAGGAAAGCTGTATATTTTTAAATGGTCCACCTTGCATAACACCTCTAAGCATTCAGTTCACCACACATCAGTTCACTGTAGTTAATACAGTAATACCCTGTATACCTTCCCCAAAATCTTTGCTGCTGCTAAAACTGTAAAGGTGTTATTATGTTTTTCTTGATTATTTTTTTGATAATGAATTATTTTAAGATTCTGGTTGTCACTATAGTTCAATAACTACTAGTATAATCTTCAGTGGATTTCACTTTGAGTATAGCTTCTTGTATACAATTGCACATCTTTGAAGACCTAGCCAGGACCCTTTGTAATATATACTATTTAGCATCTCAGTTCTGAATTTGAATTCCTCTGTTGGGGCTTTGGACTCTACTGATCTTTCATATTCCAGGCTATTCCTAGATCTGTGGAGTTTGGGTTTGATTGTTTGGTTTAGTAACAAGTAACATAGAAAACAGCATCACCTGAGGCTTTCATAAAAGTACAGCAGTTCCCAAGAGAATCTTGCGGCGCAGCTCAGTCTGCACATGAGTTCTGCAGGCCTTCAAGTGAGCTGAGGCCAATAGTGTGAGCAGACATTTGACTTGCCCAAGGTAGTAATTATGCACATTAACAGACTCTAGGTCTTAACTCTGCCTGGTTTTTCAGACATGTTCTATCAGTTTCTTACAATTTAATTTAAGTAGATGCCATGTAGCTTTATGGTATCAATAGTCCAGAGAATGTAACAGAACAACTAAGTGGCTAAGGATTAAACTTTAACAGACAGGAACTGAACTGCAGTGCCCTGTGTTTAATCACTTTGTTAACAAGTTCTGTGTGAAAGAACCCACAGGCAAGTTTATTGTTACTCCGTGAAATTTGAAGAAAATAAAGCCAGAGAGAACTTACAATAAAAATACTATTAAAAAAAACCCCCAAACTGACAAAAATTCTGACTTTTTTCCCCTCAAAACAGGATGCTGTTTTTGTGAAATATTGTCTGAAAATAATACTAATTTAGCAAGCTAATAATTCAACACACACTAGTCAAATATCTCTCAGTGGAAATCTTACTAGAAAGAATCCATTGCACTGTTTCTCACCAACTCTGATACCTTCAGATGTTTTTTCTGGCTTCCTTCCCTCTCTAGGTGATCATTTCATTTTCTTGAACATGAACTGGTTATTCCTTTTCATTATTTCCTTAGTAAGCTAGGTGGATAGATATCCATATTCTGCAATGTGCACTAAATTATGCTGCAGTGCCACAAAGCTGAGCTGGAAGCCTTCTATTTGCAGAGAAATTCCTCACCTGCTAAACTAGTGAGAATATCCATCTGTTCCACACCATGTTTCTGTTACTATTTACCAACATCTTGAGATATGAACAAAAAGCTTTGATCTCATATTTGCCTCGTCCAATCACCATGAAAAATACATGGTCAGATATAGCATCCTAAACAACAAAAAAGTCTGAAATCTAAGTATCTTAAGTGATAGCATAGCTGAAATTTGTCTGAGACTTCCAAGTCCTGGCATATACCTAACTGTAACCCCTGTAATTGCTGTCGCTGCTAGAGAAAACCTTTGTTAAAGATGGAATGTTTTATTGACAGTCATTGTTACCCAGTCATTTTTATGTCTAAGCTGTAATGCACACAGGAAGCATTTGTTTTTAAGAATTCTCAATGATAGAAGGGCAGAAACACCTTGGGTTTAAAATTCCAGTATGTAAAATACATTCTTTGAAGATCAAAAAATCCAAAAGGACAGATGCTATATAAAAATGTAAAGATCTTTGTAATGAATAAACTAAAGGCACACTGTGCCCTATTGGTGTCACACGGTAGGAGAGATGGACAAATCCTGGAATACAGAGGGTTAAATCACCATATGCTATCATCTTGAACAAAAGGCTATTTAACATGCACTCCTTGACTCAAATGAGAAAAAGAAGTAAGTAAAATGTAGCAAATATTACTGTGAAACAAATTTCTTACATCTATCTGTAAAACATTGTTTTTCCCTAGAAAGCAACTATATGGGGATTCATTTTTTAAAAAATTACAAAACTAGAAGGCTAAGCAAAAGATAACCAGAGTTGGTACTCCACTAGGGATTACTGCTGCCCCCAAGTTGATGCTGACCATGTCCTGTGGTAAATGTACAAAACCACAGTGCATTTCTCAGGATATTTCTCCATAGTAACTTTTCTGTTCAAAAGTTACTGTAATTCCTTATCCTTACAGTCTGGCAATCCTAAGTGAAATGAAATCAGAGTCCATTAGAATAACTAACTTACTAATTAGTCATTTGGATTTGAAATATATGTAACCTACTTTTGAATGCTGACTAGTGATAATCAAATGAAACTAATATATGAAGTACTTTCAACACAAAATTTTGACTTGTCACCCTATTCCACTCTCTAGTATTTTTCCTCATCAATGTGCTTGAAAGAAACACTGAAATTCTTTGATATTTAGCTGAGCAAGCTTATAAACTGGTGCTATCAATAAGAAACATTTACTGAGATGTTTCTTTAATCAGGATGGAGATAAAAATACTGCTGACTATCAGAAACTTTTGCTTACACAAGAGGCCTGGTTCATTTCTCTTCAGCCTCACATAGTCCTTCACAGCATTATAACAAAAGGCACGTGCTGTAGAATTCTGGTAAGTTTTCAGTACTCCCAGTAGTTCTGGGGTATTGTCTCCGTTCTCCAGTAAAGAGCAGGTCTACATTGTGTTGAGCACTACAGATATATGGAACAAGGTGCTGCTGGCTGAAAGTTTACAGTTTAAGAGTGTTGTATCTTGGTAGCTCATACTCGGCTGAAGTTTGAAAGCCATGTTCCTTATGCCTGAAGTAATGGCCCTGTAATCCAGGCCTCAGTCCCTTCCTCGTCAATGGGGATGGACAAAGGAAACCAGAGGAACATAAAGAGAGATGGAAGGACCATAAAACCCTGCTGGTGTTGTTCTGTCTTTTACTAACACAGCGGGTCTCTAGCCTTTAACGTGTTGAAAGCTGAGTTTTCACAGTCTGTAAAGTGGCTGATGTACAGGAAAGAGGGGATATAAGACAAGGCAGAAGCCTTGTCTGTAAAAAATATTTTACAGCAGGCTCTCCTTTCTGATGAAGGGATGATCAAAACTTGACCTCCATGATTCCCATTCCAAATTTGCTCTTAACTCCGAAGAGAGAGCTGTGCACAAAAGGAAGGGAACCAAGAACAGTCAGGCTGATTAAATGAGTGATCAATACTAAAATATGCCTCTTTTCTGTCAACATATATGGACTTCATAGGTTTTTGAAGATATGCCCACTGTCATACACATGACTACATGGAAAGGAAATACAGGGTGATTTTCACCATGGAATTTTTAAAGTAAGTGAAAAACCGCACGATTATTTAAGAAAATAGTTGATAACATATTTTTACAGTTTATATCAGTGTGTACAAGCTTTCCTTTAGTGAACAAGTTTGTTGGTTTTGGCTGCACTTTTTGACCATTAAGAAGGTAGTTATTACACTAATTTTTGGCGATGATTTAGTAAGAGGTGGTTACTTTAAAATTTTAACTTCAAGCAATTAAAACACTGAGGCAGGCATAAAAACAAGTTTATTGCAACTTGTAGAATATTATGGGAGTAGTGCATATTGTTCACAGCTGCTACAGCAGTTGTTAATGCATGAAACTTTGTTTACAACTCCTGCAATTTCTGACAAATTCACAGGAATCTGATTCTAAATAAAGGCTGAAAACTAATAATTACAAATTTTAAATAAGCTAATGAAGGTAATTACAAATAATTTGGAACTGATGACCACATACACAATAATGAGATAATTCTGGTATATGGAAGGAGTAAAGACATTAAATGGAATATCAGCTTATCAGGCTAAGTGTTGTATAAATATACAGGAAGACAAGACATGGTATGTTTCAGTAAGTGCCCACATGAGAACTATACATTTCCGTCTATAAAAACAACTCTAAAACCACCTTTTGTTTTGTGAATATTTTGTGTTGTTTGAATGAACACATTGAAACATATAGTTACAAACAACTTTGTTCTGTAAGGCATCAAAGAGTTTTTCCACAGGCAGAATTTGGATTGTGTCTCTAGAATAGGTGCACTGTAAGAAAATGTTTGCAGTATAAACACTTCAACGACATTTATGGCCGAGGCTTTGAAATCTCTTTAAATCAATTCAGAATGCTGCTGTGAGATAGCATAGCAATTCTTTTACATATAGACATGTAAAAATAGGCTAAAGGAATTATTGAGATTCCAAAAAGAAACACTCAAAAAGACTCTGAAAATAAAGATATTGAGACTTCATCAGCTGATATTAGGGGTACAATCTAGCTCCAAACCCCTGAGATTTCTTGAGAAACCTTTAGGGAACATAGTTGCCAAAAATCAAAGGCTGAACAGGGAAAATAAAGGCCCTTTACTGAAAGGAGTTGGTGATTCAGTGACAGAGAAGAGGTAAGATGTGATTTTTGCCACCTCTGTCCCGGTCTCTACCAATAATGTCTTCCAGGTCTCTACAGGCAAGATTCAAGGAGGAAAGGAATTACCAGCAGTGGGTGCAGGCTGAATCAGGGTTTAATTATGAGATATCTCAGTCTTTGTCTCAGGTTGTTGAGGAAGCTGTCCAGTGTCATAATGAAGCCTGTCTCTATTGTCTTTGAAAGATCATGGAGATCAAGGGAGGTCCTGTTGAGTAGAGAAAAACAAACTTTGTACCCATCTTCAAAGTGGTCCTTTGGGGACTCCTCTTTGAGATCTTTCAAAAGAATGATTCATGGAATTATAGGCTCGTTAGCCTCACTTCAGTGCCTAGAAAAATCATGGAGTAAGTCCTCTTGGAAACCTCTTTTGATCAGACGAAATACAAGAAAGTGACTGAAAACAGTGTGGATTTACCAAGGATAAATCATACTTGACCAGCCTTATTGACCTTCAATAATAAGAACAGTGAATTTGAGGATGTTCCTGATCTACGGTCAGGTAAAGAAGAATTTCCTAACCACCTGCATTCATGATGGCTAATTCAAAAAGGTGGCTCAGGCCAGCTGGTCATGGGCCAGCACGAGCCAGTGGCTTCCTGGGGGCTGGGAAATATGGGGGCTCCCTTTAGGCCAGCCAGGCAGGGCCTGGCAGCAAGGGACCATCTCACCATTCTGGCCTGGAGCACAGCATAGGGCACTGGAGGCAGACCCAACCCCAGACATGGGGCACCATCAAAGGGATGGGAAGAACTTCTGGGTGGGCCCTACTTGGGAACCCCATGGTCAGGCAGGGTTATGGAGTAGCAGGAGACTGGTTCTGCTGTGGCATCACTGGGGCAAGAGCTGGTGGCCACAGGGGGCTGAAATGGGGTCCCAGGTCATGATCAGTGCAGGGGGAGCCCTAAGGGGTGGGCACAGGCAGTCAGACCCCCTCAGGGCCCTGGGACAATTGTCCTTCCAAAAATCAAACTCAACTCAAAAGAGTCTAGTCTTGCCTCATCTCACATCCCTCAGATGACATTGCAGCCTGTCAGAGCATTTTCCATCTCCTCCTCTTTTCAAGGGGAACACAGCCCCCACAAGAACTCAACCACAATGGGGACAGTATGGGGAGACCTCACCTTCAGCCTGGACTGACTGACTCTTTCCCACTAAACTTCCTTCTCAAATAACAGGCAACACATATACAAAATATATACAGTCTCAGCTGTCAGAAAGACAAGAAGCATGTGAGAGTGATAAAAGAAACCAGGGATCAAAAAGCACAGACTAAACAGGGCATAGAAATCTGTGCTGGTACTGGAGTGGTGATGGATGCTTCTCAGTTTGAACCAGCCACTTCCTAGAGCGATAAGGAGCTTTTTACCCACTCCACAAGCAACAAAAGCTGAACTACTTCACATTTTTGCATTTTTGTCAAAACAACATAAAATCACCTCTCTGTTTTTGACAAAATGTAAATTGTTGCTCACACCTAACCCTGGCTGGTGTGAACACCACAGGGAGGCTGAGACCTCTTACTTGTCAGCCAACTATGTCACCTCAAGAGATGAGAAAGGAGTGAGAGATTAAAGGATTTTTGAGCATTAAAAACAAGTAGCCCATTCACTCACTGGCCAGGAACTGGTGTGTGAGAGCTACTCAGGAAGCACTCAGACTGACAGCAGGATGTATGAAGAACTGACATTACATAACATTAAGCATTCAAAGTCAAACACCTAAGAGTTAAGAGGCACACCAGCATTAGTTTGACTGCCTTGGAATAAGTTTGTCAGTATTTTACAGGTAATTTTAAATTAAAAGAAACAGAAAAAGCATTTCAACTATACCCATATTGGGCTTACCTATAACAGATGTGAAATGCACACAGCAGTCTGACATCCACCCTATACACTTTCTAAACTCTCTATTGCCTTGTTTCTTGCTAATAAAGTTGTAAAAGAATCTCTGTTGAAAGCTACTTGCAGAAACTAAACAAGAAATATTCCATTTTCAGAAAATCACAAAATGGCATGGGATGGAAGGGACCTCTGGAGATCATCTAGTCCAATCCCCTGCTAAAGCAGGTTTGCCTAGATCAGGTTACACAGGAGCATGTCCAGGCTTGTTTTTAAATTCTCCAGAGAAGGAGTCTCCATAACCTGTCTCTTCCAGTGTTCTGTCACCCTTACAATAAAGAATTTTTTCCTTATGTTTGGGTGGAATTTCCTGTGTTCCAGTTTGTCCCAATTGCCCCATTTCCTGTCACCGGGCACAACTGAAAAGAGGCTCTTGACACCTGCTCTTTAGATATTTATCAGCATTGATAAGATCCCTTCTCAGTCTTTTTTCTCCAGGCTAAACAGCCTCAGGTCTTTCAGCCTTTGCTTGTAAAAGAGATACTCCAGTCCCTTAATCATGTTTGTAGCCCTCCACTGGACTTCTCCAGTAATTCCTTGTCTCACTTGAACTGGGGAGCCCAGAACTGGACACAATACAGTGGGGTACATCTGTACAAATACAAATACCCTTATTTGAGACACTGATCTAGACTTGTCATTGGAAGGTGATTCTAAGGTGCGATTCATTTAATCTTTAAATAAGTTTCTAAAATGGATCAAATGAGGCAGTCTTAGTACTAAGTGCCTTCATCTCTCCTTCTCCATTTGCTATAAAAGAAAAACATCTCAGAATACTAGCTCAAAAGTAAATATTTCCCACAATGTCTAGTCTTAAGTCTAAGGCTGTAGGGATTAGTGAACACTTTCTCTTCATTCTGTACCAGTGGGAAACTCTTGACATTCAAGTTTATTCATGCTGTAAGCTGCATGCTTGCCCACATTCCCCTTCTTAACTCACTTCTAAGGGATAAAGAACCCAAAATTTCTGGTCATCTTTCTTGGTCCTTCTGAACATTTGTTGGGCATTGCTGGAGAGTCTTGTCCTTGTCTCCAGGTCTTCTTGGGCTACCAGGTGCAACCACCCTCTGCTAGATGGCAGACAGCAAACTAGTGCTACATTTTTACCTCCCTAAATGAACATCCTTATCAACATCTTTTAGAAACTGCAGCAGTCCTAGAAGGATCCACTTGGTCCTTGGTCCCATATCTGAGAACAGGTTTTTTTTAATGTGGCTTAGAAGGCTAAGGACAGAGATGAGCATAGGCACATCCAAAAGAGAAGACAGACTTGTCATCCCTCTCTTTTTCAGAGAGTAATAATGTCTATCTCCACTTACCCTTTGTAGTGGGTCTGTCTGAGCTGATTTTCCCCATACAGACTGGAAGCCAGAAGGTGTTGATAACACACACTCTTGTTATGACTCCCACACAGCACCAAAGGTACGGGGTGTGTGTGGGGGGGCAAGATTTGGGAGGGGATACAACCCGGACAGCCGACCCGAGCTGACCAATAGGATATTCCATACCATATGATGTCAGCTCAACTATAAAGGGAGGAGGATGGGGGGATTCTGGGAAGACGTTTGTCCTCCGAGCAACCGGTACACGTTCTGGAGCCCTGCTTCCCGGGACAGGCCCGACACCGCCTGCGGATGGGAAGTAGAGAGTAACGGCTTTGTTGCTTTTGCTTCACACGCGTGCGACCTTGCTTTCTCTGCTGTTTATTAAACTGCTTCTTATCATAACCCACGGGTTTTCCTTTTCCATCTTACTCTCTCCCCGCTTGCCTTGCTGACGGAGGTTTTGGTGGGGGGCGGGGGGAGTGATAGAGGGACTAGGGGTGGGCACCGGACACCCAGCCAAGGTAAACCCACCACACCCTTAAAATTATCAAGAGCACAGGATGTTCAATCTATCACTTGAAGAGCACAAGAGATTTATTGTGTAATCTCTGAGCCAGCTCAAAAGTATAAGAGCAACAGTTCAAAGTCTCAAGACATCTCATAGATTTTTTTTTTAATGGATTGAGAGCCATTTGCATTGCTAAATTTTGGTCTGCTTTACATAATGCACTCTTCCAAGGGTTAAATCCAAAGTCCAGTATTATAATAAACCTACAGTGTACTTACAGAAATTCTATCTGGAAACCATCAAAGCACTTTACACTGGGAGAATATTGTTCATCAGTTGAAAAAAAAAAGAAAATAAAGGAAAACAAAGTAATTCTCAAAGGAGTACAGCAGGTGAGGGCTATAATGGACCTAACATCTATTGACTTGAGTCTCTTAGTCTACTGTTGGATACATACTTAGATTCACATTCTAGTCCTGAAAATATAGCATCAGTCCCAGCACATCAGTACTCAACCGGATTCTGCTGTCACACCATAAGATGCTGGGTGGAAAGCAAGCATTCATATAGACACAGTCTGTCGCACATGGATGTAAACACTAACTCTGGAGATCAGACACCACTGTGTGATGAAGATCTCCCTTACAGGTGCTGTGGGAATGGGATGGCACTTGACATTTCTAAGGGAACACCAGCACACTAGAGGATGAGACCTAAAGCCTATCTCTCCTTATTTATGTTTATTAAGGCAGTAGTGTAGCATAAGTAGAGTAGATAGCCTCTGCCTCCCTTCCACATGGAAGAGGAAAAAAAGCATCATTGTTTCTGTATTCAGTTCCTAATGCATTGTGTGAAAGTGCCCTACATTTCTAACTAGCTGGATTCACCACACATTTTCTTCCTGAAGATGGGGCCAAAAAGCCTCCAAAAAGTAGCATAACAAAAATCATTTTGTACTGGACTGGTCTTCTTCAGTTTTGTGTTAAAACTCTTTTTTTTGTTGTTTTTAAAAACCCACCTGAGCTACCCAACAGACCATGCCCACTTTGCAACACATTACATTGAGATTCCATGATCTGTCTGTCATATTCACACTTCATGTGATCTCACTCTTAGTGTCAGAATACGGAAGACTTCAAATGACAAAAATTCACAAGAGGCAGATTACTGCAGGCAGAAAAGGCAAAGACATGAGTGATATAAGGCAGGGTATTAAATACAAAAGCATAAAGCAAGGCTGTGTCAAATTGAAAAGACTTACCTTATTTTTAGGTTTTACTCAGAAGCATCTTGTTACAACCATGGGAAGAGAATATTCCCTTGGGAACAGTGATGCTCGCTTCTTCCACTGTAACAGTAGAGTTGTTTTGGCTTAAGTATCAGGCAAAATATTATAGTAAAAGATCTGCTCAGGTAAAAAGTGAAGATATTCAGGTGAGAAATGGAGACAACGTAAGCAGAGATAGGAAGCCCAAGGTGAGGCATCTGGATCCATGGTAAGAAACCTGAGTAAGTACCAGAGTTTTCAGAGATGCTGACTGACTGTGTCTCTCTGCTGTTCATGGACTTAACAGGATTTCCACTTCCCTCTCCTGTAAGCTGATCATTCCTGTTGCTGCAAGATATTCGTATATTTGTTGCATTGACTATCTGTACCTGCTGGAAGCAAGCCAGCCCTGTGCTGAAGTAGGGCAGCAATATTAATGGTACCAGCTAACAAGAGTTCTGGCCTACACAGTAATACACCAGCTTAACTCAATGACCCTGGAGCCAGCTTGTCCCTGGATAGCTCAAATTTTGAGTAAAATGACTGCTTGCATGCATCCAGGTAAATATACCTCCAAGTACACTGCTATAGAGACCTCATGCCTGGCACCTTTTCCAACAGGAGGGTCCTATGGTGCATGCACCTCGAGTCCCCAGAGAAGTAGATCCAATCCTCCTCCTCAGCCTTCTAGCTACTTTGGTATATTTCCTTGGAAACAACCATGTCCCTTGTACCATGGCTGTAAATCTTTGGTTTCTAGTTAGATTTTTAAGGGACAACATGACAGATAAAGAGGAATTTCTTGGCCACAGGTGGTTCATACTCAAAAATGATAAGAGATCTGCAGATACAAGAGAGCTGCCAAATCCTAAACTTGTTCTTTGCCAGCCATGGAATTTGCTATGTTCACCAAGTTCGATTAGTAAACTTTCTTTTTTTCCTCATGGAGTTATTTTTCCCCTATTGTATTTAATGAGACTAGAGCTCCCCAAAGAAGCTCTCAAAAATGTAACAAGTGGCATAAAAACTCAGAAAATCATCACATGCAAGAAACTTGAGCATATCCAGTCCCAGGCTGGATCACTGTGCAAAAGCTGCAGTACACGCAGGCAACTGCACCTTCTCCAGAAATTAAGGAAAGACATCTTTCCATCCTTGTTCAGAAAAATAGCATGAGCTGTACCTTGGAGCTATCAGGGAAGCTGTCTACCACAGACAAAGTTTAATCAGATTTTGAGAGCTATTATGGGTATGTAATAGGGGCTTTTATTTCCATTCCCTTTCAAAGGGAAGATGACATGAAATGACAAAGGGACATGAAATCAGCAGGCGATTACTGTCTCTGTATTGGGGGATCATCACAATGAATTCGAAGGGGTCAACATACTTGAAATTACTGCCATGACTCTCTAAATTTTGCTCAACAGGAGATATGCAAGCGTCTGAACTGGAACAAGTATTCTAAAATTCAATATTGCTCAACATCAGCAACAGGTCTATAGATGAATATTTTTACTAACCACAAAACTTCATTCCTGGTAGCAAAAGTATGTAATACCCTCTATAAAGCATGACACTTACATTATGTAAAATTCCAGTATTTATAGGGTTCCTACGCAGCATGGGGCTGTATAAACGACTCTTTGTTTTGCTAAGAATATTTTTACACTATGTACACTGCACAGTAGGGCTGAAGCTAGTTCAAAACTACTGTGCATGGGTTTCTTTCTTCCTTCCTGCCTTAAGACTATATAAATTGTACTTTTGATTAAAAAAAAAGCCTGCAGATGATTATCTATCCTTCTTAGAAGGAAAATTAATTACCTATTTTTTTCCTTGAGAAAAAATTGTTGTCTATTGTTTCTTTGCTTATTTTGGAATTTGTTCTTTTGAAATGGTCTGAGGCATAATATTTGTTCAGGTTAGTTGTGGAGTAAGGGAGTCCAAGCTGCTAACCAAAATAAAAAGCAAAGGGCTTGTCTAGCTTGTAGCGTGAAATGGGCAGAGGGAAGTATTTTCTTTTTGATTTGTTCAGAGAACTTTTTATGAAGTAGTGTGAAAGGCAGAATGTTTGGTGGTGCTTGGTTTGGTTTTTTTGTTGTTGTGTTCTTTCTGTTTTTAAGACAGTGCATTTAGAGAATTTTTTCAAGTTACAGCATTATTCTTTTTAATATTTTATTACTTGGGGATTTGAGGCCAAAGCTCAGAGGAAAAGCAGCTTGAAAGCTACCCTCCTCATGGGCCACCTTCATATTGTAAACTTCCTTCATAGTGAAGGTATATTGACACCTGTTCCATCATATCAAACCACAACAAAAAAGTGCAAGTTTTTTTCCAGCAATATAGCTAGCATGCTAAAACACATTGGATTCAGGACTTTGTATTTTATCTGATGGTGAACAAGGCCAGTTTTGCTGATTTCATCTAGGTATTTAGTGGTCCTTGAGTGCCATGCCTGCACACTTAAAGTTTTACAGTAGGATGTCAGAAATCTGACAGCCATAATTGCTTGAAGCAATGGAAGATAAAAAGGGGGGTTAGGGACATGTTCTTTCCCATGCAAACATGTGTCTTGGACACACTGCCTTCCAGGTTTATGTGCCATTTTTTCCTGTATCCTGATGTTGATACGGTATGCTAGACACTACTTACACAGAATTAAAAAAAAAAAAATTAAAAAATAATTATCCCAATGAGCTCAGAAGGGCAACAAACAGGTAAAGAGAGAAAAGGAAAATTTTTTGACAGGAACTGACTTTCAGGAACAACTTGGCACTCTTCTGGAATATTTTATTAAAAATATAATCTTCCAGTTATTGTGGGATAGCTGCACAAGGCAGCACTGTGTGAAGTAATTTTCTTTTCATTTAATTTCATTTTTCTTCTACAAGAAGCAAGCTGTAGAAGGGGAGGCTATATATCCTTCCACACCTTACTCCCCCTTAAGTCTCCATACCATTGCTGTTGCAAAAACACTAGATATATTGTTTTAGCTGAAACATTATTGTGTTAAATAAAATTATTTTGAATTTTTGGAACAGAGCACTGAAACTTTTACATGACAGCCAGACCGCTCTTCCTCAAAAATTGAATGAGAAATATTGTGGCATTCCAGACTCTTGGAATAGAAAACAAAGATTTGGCTCAGAATTGCCAGGAAATAATGAGGCAAGAAGGAGATTTCAGAGAGAAACTCCTGGCTTCTGAAAAGTCATCTGGGAGAAAATAAAAGAAAAAAACCCAAAACTTGGATCAATTTTTCTGAGGACTAATGAGCTGTAAGGTAGCTACCATCAAAGTCTGCAAAAACTGGGATAGGGACAGATTGTACTGTAGAAAAGGAAAATTTTCTGAAAGACTTTAGTCTTCAGTATTTCAACTGCACATAATCTCAAAAAAATCCAGTGGATTAGATGGATTTGGTACTGGTATAAACAAAGTCTAGTAAATAACACTTAAACATCCTGAGGATTTTTTTCTTATTAAGCTGTGGTGTATGAAACACCTTAACTCTGTTAGGCTGTGAATCAAATCCACCACATTATCATCACTGCAGAAGGGTTGAGTCTGCACTTTTCAACAAGTCAGAAGGGATTCAGTGAGAGCAAAATTCTGGAATAGTGTAGAAAGAGAGAATGTTCAACCTGTGTATATATTTATACACATCTCTATCTATCTAACTGCAGAAAAAGATGGGCTTTTATTTCATTTTAAACATGCAAGTTTTATCTTATTTTCCATTCCGGTCAGATTAGGGCATTAGAAAATTCCATTCAGTACAGCAAATGCAAATCTTTGGCTTCTAATAAAGCAGACTGGTTTAAGTTCACAGCTTTTGTTTAAGCAGGTCTTTGAAAATACTCATAGTCAATAAACCATCGCCTCTGTAAAAAACATTTTGGAAAACAAATACAGTGACCTTTTGTCCCATCAGATGGCTCTGTTTCAGACAAGGCAGCTCAACTATCCATGCCATGCATAAACTTTCCACTGTTTTAATTCATGCTGCAGGTTCAAAGTAGACTAAGCAAGGAGAAAGTCTCTGCACCTACAAGGATGAGCACAGAAGGTAGCAAGCCTATTGTCATCTCTCCTCTTTCCTTGCTGGAATTTTACTGTCAAACAATTCTGCCCATCATAACTCATGGAATCGTGTCTGGTTCCAGGTTGTCAAGGTAGTAGGCATTACATGGATCCTTCCCTTTACTATCCCTCCCCTCCTTTTTTTTTCCACCCTGGGCAATTTTCCTAAATCTATCCAGTTAATGCCATGAATTACCATCTGACATTCAGTTAAGCTATACATGATCTGCAAGGTACTTGGTTTCATGTAACATGAAGTACGTGCTGAGAAAAAGAATAACAAAAACCTAGCTTTCTAGACACACCAAGATACGGCTAAGTGACAGCAGTGCTTTGGAAAAAACAATATAGCTTGGACAGCTGTTTCCATATAATTGTATGTGAAAATCCCACCTTCAGATTCTATCATCTCTACTGAAATGGTCTTTCATCGTAATCTTGAACTGGGTCATCACTTCACTGTTCATTTTATGAATGACTTTTTTTTTAAATTTAGATCCTTTGTTATTACTCATGATAATGATAAAATATGAAGTTTTACACTAAACCCTCTCATTTCACCACAAACTAGGTATGACAGACACAACTGTAGTAAAAGATACACTACTGTTATGGTTTTTTCACCTACCCTAAACCTGCTTGAGGGGATATTAGAGTAGACAGCATACATTTAAGGTTTTGTGGACTTTTTTTACCTGTAATTGAGTTTGAAAAAAGCCCATTTCATCTTCTACAGGCAGCCTAATGCAGCTTGATGATACAGTCCTCTTTTGGCTTTTATTAATTCCTTAAACCTGGCAATTTTGGTATATTGTTTTATTTCCTCTTCTCTTCTTGGATGGAAATTCATCATAGCTTGAGGACAAATCAATGAAGAGCTCTCTTCTTCCCAGATCAACACCTTTAAGTGTAGAGGCTTCAGCCCCAGCCATCTTCCTTAGTTAACTCACACATCAGATACATCTCTACACTATGTGTTTCTAGAAGTTTATGGAGAGAGAGCCATGGCTCACTTTTGAGCATTACCTAGATTTCATCTGTACTCGCTTCTCTCTCTTCACTGAGTATTGAGCAGTATATGCCAGTATAAAACTTTACTATTTTCTTCAACTTGCATCCCAAAAACATAAGAAGGGCTAATATAACAGATAAATCAGTACACATTACCACATATAATTATCCTATCACAGAACCTTCATGCTTAGCCTATTTGAAAAACTAACAATGTTCACTTGAGCAGCTGTTCAACGCTCTTTTACATGACACATGTTGAACCATGGTCTCTACAACTGCATTTTTGTTAATCTGGTATGCCTAATGACATCTTCCCCCTCCATACAGCCTCCTTCAGCTTAATCTAAGCGCCTTTTAATTTTCATCTTTCATCTTGCAACTACAATATAGCTGACAACTATAGCAATAGGTGTCCAAGCCAAAGTCCATTACAGACTATTGAGTTTTTTCCATTGACTAAACTTTGGACCGCATGCTTCAGTTCTCTGTACTTTACAATTAAGAAGTTAATTAAATAATCCTAAACACAAATAAAAGCTGTATTTAGGCAACAAATGAATTGACATTTGTTAGTATGTCCCACACTGTACTTGTAAAATGTGCTCTTTGTTTGTCTACTACAGGGCAATTAGTTAGCATGTCTGAGAATGCCAGATGATAGTTTAGTAATTTGAGACTGAGAGCATGAGAAAGGAAATTGGTGGCTAACCAAATAACCGTCATCATGTTTTTTAATACACTATGATAAAGTTGTATTTAGGTCTCACAACAGAAATTGCCTTGTTGAGCTTTACAACACATGTAAAACCGGAAATCAAAACAAGTGACAATAAGAATATGGCCTGAAATGATGACTCCAGTTTACTCTTAAAAGTGAGAGTTGGAGCTAATGCTACATCATAGTATGTTCTACAGAAAAAGTCAACACAGAGAAGGAAAGAATTTAACCTTATAGGACATCTATCTTCCCACCTCTCTAGGGTTTCTGATGCTCTTCACTCTGGTATGTGAATTCAGATGGAACAAAAAGCATTCCCTGTTTTGAAGATCATAAAAGCCTTGATGGACTACACACGAGTAATTCCAGGTTCTTATTAAACCCAGGTTTTTCTTTTTATAAAAGAAAGAAGTAAAACTACAACAATCCCTTACAACAATGTCCTCTATCATTCCTCATGACGACACATCTTTCTATACCATCTCCTGTGAAAGAAAGTATGAAATATTTCTTGTTCTTAATGTCATTGAGCAGTTCTAGAATGGTGGCAATTAAAACAATCAAACATCCAGTTTGAAATACAAGCATGGAAACTTTTCTGTCATATCAGAAGAAAATCTTAAGTAATTAACGCCTTAAAAACTTCAAACTGAATAACCTTTATTCCTTCATCACTGCCACATAATTGCAACACAGCAAACCACCTTCACAGTTATTCAAAAAAATCTAAATGCTCCTTACTAATACAATAGTGGAACATACTACTGAGAAAAAAAATAATTAACAAAAGCAGGCAGCCCACAAAGACAATCTAAAGCGCTATAAATCATCTCCCAAAGAAGTCCAACAAGTTAGAAGATGCAGAGGAGTAGCTGAAAAGTGGAAAACATCCAGCAAAGAGATGGAAGATAAGAAATGGTATTTCAGCAAATAACACTGGCCAGCCAGAATGGAACAATTATGTACAGAGCTGATGTGAAAGAGCTGTTTTAAAAATGTTGCCAGTTTGTATAAAAGAAAAAGATGAAATAAAGTAGTTTTCCTGTGCTCTGCTCTAGGTTAATGTTTCACACAATACTATGAAATTTTTTTGAGCACCTTCACATATATATTTAATATTTAACATACCTGTAGGAGTATAGAATTAACTTTTAATATTTCTGTATTTAATATTTTTCATATTCATTCAGAACACTTCAATTTCTGTTACTCAAAGGATGAGTTAAATAGCTCCTAGGAGTGAAATGAACCTTGTGGAGACAGTTCACCTTAGTCATCCATTTAGTAAATCCATTCTTTCTAACTCTTTCTAACAGCCTTTTCTATGATTGCATTACTACCCACACTGCTGCCACATTAACAGGAGAAAGAAGTCGGTTCCAGTATTACTACTTGTGATAAGATTATTCCACTCTAACAAGGTTCTCTTTACTTTTGCCTACAACTTGTGTTTGCACCCTAGGTGCCCATCAGTGGGAAAGTCATTGGTGTGGAACACAGGGTGGCCCAGGTTAGAGGTCTCTATTCCCTTGGAATAAAACCAAGTCAAAAATTAAACTATGTGATTTCTGCAGAAGTTCACAGGAGTACACACACTACTGCAAGCTCCTTGGCAGGGGCAGCAAGCAGCCTTCTGCAGTCCTGTACATTCCTGGGAACATTGTTTTTTTAAAGGGTGGTAGAGTCTCAGTCCTTCATTCCAAGTCTGTGACTGGAGCTCCCAGACCAGATGTGCCTGGCCTTCACATGGCTGTGCAGATTTAAATTCAAGAATTTTTTCCAATCATTAGAGGACACAATGTGGTGGAAGTATGATTGCAGGCTTTCTGCTTGGACCATCTCTCTCAGACATGCCTGAAAATGTAGGGAGCAGGCAGGTGAAAGTAAGGAGAGGAAGGGAACAAGCATATGTGCAGAAGTGGTGCATGAGAAAGCATTGCCAAGGCCAGTAGGGCAAATGTCCCTAGTGTGCTAAAAACATTCAGTGCTGTGCTCTCATCCTGACCCGTTTGGCTACGTGCTCTGTCTATTCCAGTAAACAGAACAAGGCCAGGACACAGACTGAGAACTGGACCACAATAATCTGTACCTCCTCACTCCTGGCATGTTCCGTGGCACAGTTATGGCTCATTTGAAGGCTTAATATCCCAGCCAGTGCTTGGCTTTGGTTCAGGGAATAGCTCATGTGAGGCACTGCTCATGGTTAGCAGCCTGGGTGTAGCCACCTTATGTGGGGAACTTGGAGGTGGGGAGCATGAGGAAGTATAAGAGCTTAAGTGCACAGACACAAGCAATACTATGTTGGGCCACTTGGCCAGGGAGTCATACCTGGTCTCTTAGAAGATACAGATTTAGTCTTTACTAAAGTAAAGGCACACCAGATTTCATACATTGTTCTGGCTAAGTACACACAATTAAAACAAGCAAATAAAAACCCAAACGTATATCCATACACATAAGTAGAGAGATATCACTGGGGTGTGGTCTTCTGTCCCTACACTAAAACAACTTGCCAACAAGTGCTGCATGATGTGTCCACCTTTTGTCTCTGTTGGCTCCAAGGTAGCTCAAGTTGCTCCTAAGATATTGTGCATCTCCACCTCTGACACCAGAATCTAACAATAAAGGAGGGGAAAGCCTTTTCAGAGAGGACTTTCCTTTTTTTTTAGTGTCTAGCCAAAGCCTGTCCTACAGTGACTATGATGTACTCTGTATTATGGCATCTCAGCAAAGGCACCAGAAAAGAAACTGGTCCTTTTATGTAAGTGTGTGTAAATAGCCTGTGTGATAAGAAAGTGACAATGGGATTACCTTCTAGCCTTCCTTTTTTTCCCCATAGATCATATTGAATTGTGCACTGTATTTTTTTGTTAATGTGCAGGGCTTTGAAAGCCTTGCAGAAGGATTTACTGTGAAATGTATACCTTTATTTAGAGGATTGCTCACAGATGGTGAATTGACTGAAATCTCACCATGCTGCTGTATACTGCTATTCAGAATAGCAATCTTGGCATAAATATTGCTTTGGATTTTACAGAGATCTTTTTCTTCTGCATGTTTGTTTTTGCAAGATGCTTTATTCTGACTTGCCAATTCAAAGCACACTTCTTACTATTGCTTTCCTTGCAAAAACATTGTTCAGCTAGCAAATTAATAAGGCTGTGCTGAAAAACAATATCCCACTGAAGCTGCCTATAGACTCTTCTAAAGAGAATTCAAGCTTTGAAATATATATTTTATTTATAGACTATCCCTTGGAAATCAGGCCAGGAAGTTGCAGCTGCTGAAAAGTTAGATGCTCTGTTTAATTTTTAAACAAAATTCTAAACAATGTATCCTAGTATAGAAAAGGTTTTATGAATCATGAGTCATTTTTTTGTTGGTGGAAACATGATTGGTATCTCATATAACTTATTACTTCCCTGTCCTGCCCCCACTCTTTCCTATTGAAAGTATCTAACAAACTATCTTTGCTATTTATAACATACCTAAATAGTCTGATAACCAAAGAGAAAAGAGACTGTTTGAAGTTACCATTCAAAAGGTCCTTCTAGCTGCCTAATTCCTCGTAACCTATCACATTCCACGGTTTCATACTACTGATAAAAGCAGGACTGAATCCAATTAGCCAAATTTTGGATCATTTGCCTATATATTTGTAGTGGGTCTGTCTGAGCTGATTTTCCCCATACAGCCTTCATACTGCAGTACTGGGACCCAGAGGCTGTTGATAACACACACCCTTGTTATGTCTAGCCGTGAGTGCTCACACAACACCTAAGGTACAGGGGGGGAAGATCTGGGAGGAGATACAACCCGGACAGTGGACCCGAGATAACCAATAGGATATTCCATACCACATGACATCAGCTCAACTATAAAGGGAGGAGGACGGGGGGATTCGGGGGGAAGACGTTTGTCCTCCGAGCAACCGGTACACGTTCTGGAGCCCTGCTTCCCGGGACAGGCCCGACACCGCCTGTGGATGGGGAGTAGAGAGTAACAGCTTTGCTTGCTTTTGCTTCGCGCGCGCGCGGCCTTGCTTTCTCTTCTGTTTCTTAAACTGCTTCTTATCATAACCCACGGGTTTTTCATCTTACTTTCTCCCCGCTTGCCTTGCTGACGGAGGTCTGGGGGACGGGGGGAGTGATAGAGGGACTAGGGGTGAGCACAGGACACCCAGCCAAGGTAAACCCACCACAATATTGTATTTTCAAACCACAAGATACATTATTTCAATCCTGTAAATTAGTCATTTCAGGCAGATTGGACTAAGAATGGGCTAAGGATGCCCTAAGTGGCTACATAAATGCAGCAGAATAGGAAAAGTGTACAAGTTGGAATAAACCGGGTGATATGCTGCTACTCTACAAGTTGCAATCATTATCGCAGTATCGAGATTAAAAGTCAAATTTTAATACACTAAAAATAAACCAGATAGAAACATAGTAAGAATTCACTTTCACAGTTGCAAGGCAGAAGTGCTTGGCCTGGCAAGCCCAGGTAAAAGACCACCTTAACATAACTATCTGATTTATGTATTACATCTTGCTTGTGTACAGTGAATGTAGCAGCTGAACTAAGTGAAAAAGGGGCCATATGTACATCTGTATTGATACAGCCTGTCTTTTTGGCTGTTTGTGTAAATAATAATGAATCATTTAACCAGAAAGAAACTAGCCCTATGTCTTAATGAAAACAATGCTCATCTGTAACTGCAACATTGAAAGCAGGAACTGGTTTTAAATGGGTACCTTCTTAACAAACAAAAATCCTTAAGAAACTTCCAAAAGAGGTGGCAATCTTGATAGCTACAATTACTGGTATATTTAGTCAAGCATCTCTTCCTCTGTCTCAAACCTACAGCTTGTTCAAAATATTTCATTTACAAATCCTTAGGAATCCAGAAGAATGCCCTTTGAAGTCCACCATCCTCATCGGAAATACTTAATAGCTAGTAAAGCAACACAAAGACTTTGGAAATACGGCATTTTTTTATGTGATGCTGTTATTTTCACATCTCCATGTAGAAGGGAGGGATTACGTATTGCATCATGGATGTCACTTGTCTTGGGCATCCCCTTTACTTTCACCTCTTCCTGCAAGTATATGCAAACACACAGAGCCTACTAAATTAAAATGGCATGGCTGTAACCTATTTTGGTATTATACCAAAATGAAATTATATGCCCTTACAGTATCAGTCCTCCTAGATGAAAACACAGAGAAAAAAGCCTCTGATCCTTTGGCTACAATGATCTTGTATCAGTTACAGCAAGCAACATACCCACAAACATGAGGGAAATTCACAAACACAAAGCAGAGGAAGGAGAAAGGAGACCTAGGGACACTGGTGACAGACCAACTGCCCTCCACAGAGACATTCGCCCTATATCCCCTGCAATGGGCCAGGTACAGCAGGAGGCACCACTGACATCACCATTACTGACAGCTAGTGTGACTTTGGGCACCTCAAAAAAGAAACACTTAAAAATTGTGCCAGTGGAGAAGCTTTAATGCCTGAAGCCTTTTAGACCAGTAGCTATGGCAATGGTCATGCTTGTAACAGGCAGATTTGGCATCACACAGACAACCCAGGTATCAGGGCTTCCTAGACTTTGTCTGGACTTGTCTTGACTTACCTAAAGCTTTGCTTTTGCTTGTTTGCTTGTAACAGAAATTATCTAGTAATCCAGTGACTGTTAACCTAGTTTGTTTTATTTGCATAGCATCGTACAGTTGTGACACAACTCTTATTTCTGTATATTTTTGTAACTAATGGTAGCAAGAAACAGTTATTTGTGAATAATGAAGTATCAATCACTCCAGCACAAAGACTTTTCCTGAAGTTACACAGGCATAGCATGATAGCAGAGGAGGAGCAGTCTGGAGAAGTTACAAGCAGAGAGTGATAAGAGCAAGGGTATAGGATGATTTCAAGGCTATAAACCACTGTTCCACATTGAAAGAACTGGTCAAACATTATTTTAGGAGGTGAAAAAGAACAAGTACTCAATATATAAAACACAGATAGGGTAAATTTGGATGCAGTATGGAACTGCAGATCAATGAAGGAAAAAGCAGGGCGTAGAGCACATTGACAAACATAAAAATGACCACATATGGAAACTTAAAAAAAGGAGGAAGAAACAACCTACATCCTTCTCATCCTGATAAAGGACTTGGGATGCTGGTCACTTGTCAAGCCCCATGGCATTGACATACTGAAGCCTTTAACCCTAGGACCCAAAAGGGCAGTGGAAGGGTAAGCATAGCATCAGAGAAAAGGACAGATACTACAGAGTTTTTGTACATTGACTTCATATGATTGCAACCATAAGTAATAGTATCATTGTAACTTGATGAATAATAAGCATTTTATTAAACTGTTGAGACTATAATTAGATTAACAATGAACTTTGCCTATAAAGTGTTTGCCCTTAACGAGACGTTCAGTGAAACAAACCAGTGGGAATTCAAGCAGCTGTTCTGTAATTTGGATGCCACAAACAGATAACCCACGCAAGGCAAGTGAAGAGGCCTGAGAATGCAGATCTGCAAACAACTTCCTGTGAGAAGACCCATTTTCTTTGCCTTTTCCTACTTTTAATAAATTATGTGATAAGGAAAAGAGGCTGTTTCCTATAAGGTATAAGCTCAACTACATAGATATAGAGAAATAAAGCTGAAGAAACTGAAATCTGCTATTGCTGAGATCATTAACAGCCATATTAGTGGGCCTAGCATTCTGAAATTTTAAGAAGCTGCAATATTAAACAGTTTTGGAAGTCATGATTGAATGTCTGTCTTAGAGAAGCACTGTAGAGGATCACTGGTTTCAACTGTACTACCCTCATTGCTCTTTTGTGAGTGTGCAAAATACCAGAGACGCTCAGTGAGTGCATGCAGCATCAGAGAGAGGAGAGAAGGCTCTGTAGGAGAAGAGAGTGCAGCTTTGACAGAAGTCACATTCCTGTACATGGGATGTATATGAAGAAGGGTGTGTAGGTAGGAGAGCAGAAGAAAAGCTAGAGTTGTTATAGCTTTCCAGAAGGAACAAATGCATAGCTTTTTAAACATAACTCTTGGGTCTGGAACCTGGAGTGCAAGCTTGCTGCAGTCAACCCAAACTAGATTGTTCTGATCATCATGCTAGGTTTTTTCCGTTATGGAAAATGAAACACTCAGAACTATAAAAGTTCAGCAGCTGAGCTCCTCCATTACTGCAAAATGTCTTAGCAACAAAGGAAGTAAGTATCTTAAAAACAAATGTTGTTTTTTTTTTCCTTGTTTGTTATGGAACAGACAGAAGCAGAAGAAAAGGGCTTGACACTTTTACTTATGTTTAATGGATTTTGGCAGTGCAATGTATCCCTTTTGAAGGACCAAATAGATAAATGGCAGCTGAAACCTTGCAAATGCTGCAAGCTA
Organism: Brachypteracias leptosomus; assembly: GCA_013401335.1. Lineage (NCBI taxonomy): Eukaryota > Metazoa > Chordata > Aves > Coraciiformes > Brachypteraciidae > Brachypteracias > Brachypteracias leptosomus. Next base: position 4,695 of record VYZX01004491.1, on the reverse strand, counting down.
AATATGACTTGAGAACATACAGCATTTTGGCACCCAGAAGACTTTTTTTTCTCTACCCAAAGTTAAAGTAAACTTTCCTTTACTTTCTCCCTAAGCTTCTAGCAGTTCTTCAGTTGTTTGGGTTTTTTTAAAGAACTGGCCAGGATGAGGCATATCTAATTGGCATCCTTTTTGGAAGAGCACCCAATACACACACTTAGTCTTCCCTCACTCTTCTACCTCTATACTTATATTAACATGGATCCTAAATTTTGTTGATTTGCCTTTCAGTGTTGTCCTGCCTTTAATGACACTGCACCAATGTGCAAAATATTACACAAGTCCATGTAGGTATTGGCCTCTTTTTCCAGACAAACAGCACAAATTATTGAGTCGGATTGAACAGAAAGCATCACTCCACATAGAGCATCTGCTGTTCTTTGGAAAAGTTTGGATTAAAGAAGCGTACAAGTGGGTTAAGATTGATTTTTCAAAGGACTGTTAAATAAATGAGGGATAGATTCTTGTATTCCTTTCTTGGTTTCTGAAAGGAGTTGTGATCATTACAGAAAGTTTAAAAAAAACCCCAACAACAATCTACCAGCTCTGAAAACAACTTAAAGTTCTTGATTGATTTCACTATTCAGTGGAAAAATTGGATTTTTTTCACAGGTGATTATATGCTGTATTATTACCTACATTAGATTTTCCTGCTGTTGCAGTCTGCTTACTAATAAAAATCATGTTTGAGAGGGGATTAAATGTCCAATTTTCTTGCTATATCTTTTCCATCACCCCAAACCTCCTCAACACAAAAAAAGTTTGCAAACAGTCCAGCAAGGAAATAAAATAATCCACCTCCTGCCAGCAGAAATATCACTACTTAATTAATGAGCAAGTGAAAAACCTCTTTTTTATTTCATGATTTTGTATAATCAAAGTCAAGTATCTAAAAGTTGACATAAAAGTTAGACACACTTGAGCCTTTGCAGACTCCAGACAAAACCCTTTTAATATCATTTAGAGACTGCAAATATCCCCCAAAAGGCTAAGTAAAAACATTCAAAATATTTACACAATACAAACAGAAACAGCCAAAAGTAGACAGGATACAAGTTACAGACTCACCAAATAATTTTTTCATTGTTGGGATTAAAAAAAAAATTGGGTTACTAATGTATTGCTAGAAAATTAAAATTATAATTACTGAATAGAGATGGTGCTTTATCAAATAGCAATTTCTGTGAAGAGGGTAAAAGTCTAGTGAATTAAAACCAAAATACGCATTTTTTTTAATTTTCCTAAATGGACAGCCCAGTGTATATCTGTAGGTACTGAAATAATACCAGGGTATATCTGTTGGATGTATGGAGGGTGCTGAGAAGATGCAAAGGAGCAGAAAACACTTCAATCATTTCCTTCTGTTGCCTTTGTTAAAAGTAATTTAATGGATAAATGTAGTGCACCATATCTCATGGTTTTCTCCATCATGTGGCATAAAGAACCTGTCATGAGGTAAAACTGAACACATTCTAAGGCATCTGCTTTGGGATTTCTCAGAGACAAAGGTATATCCTGATTTGTCACTACCATGCTCCTAATTCCTTTGTTTTTCTTACATACCAACATCCAACAGCTGCGTGCATTTTCTGAACATGACTCTCTAAATATGTGACAGATTCTGCCCTTATTTTTGTGCTTCTGCTGAAGACAAACCCTCATTAAAACCAGGCTCAGCACAATATTGGACCAATTATGTCAGTGTTTCCATTTATTTCATTTCTAAGAAGTACTTTAATTAGACACTTGCTATTTTGATATTAGAAAACCAGGGCAGGAAATTGCCACTAAAGTTTATTTGTTTTATAATTGCTGCTGCTTGCCAGAGATACTGATGGTTGTTAGCACTCCTGTTGCTAAAAAGAAAAGGCAACTACCGTGCTTTTAGGTCAAGGGTTTGTTTCCTGTATCAGAAGGGTGCAAAGTACACTGGCATTTGGCTGCACTCACCTGCTTATCTTCTCCTAATGTTAATAACTGTGTCTCCATGACAATCAAGTGCGTAGAATTTTGATTTCAAGCAGTAGATAGTTTTCAATTCTTATTTGGGTAAAACTCCTGAGCTACTTATTTCTCTTACTGGTGTAAATCTGGAACAACCTCTCCAGAAAAAGTGTAATTCCTCTCTGTTCAGGCAGATGTGAGAGTCCACAGATCCCTGAACTTCAGTTGGCTTAAAGTTCATGAAACTTCTCCTATGTGCAGGATGTATTTATTTTATTCCAGGATTTGTACCTCTTGTGTAGCAAAAGAGGAATCAAAGTCATAAAAAGGGGCACTGCTTTGATTTTAAGTTGTAGTGATGGGAAACTGCAATCTCTGAAAGACATCTTTAATACAACAGGTAGAAGGCACACATGCATGTAGACAGGCATTACTGAATTATTTTTGAGTGGCTGTTTTGCTGAGATTTTGAAACAAATTATTTGTGCAATGTTCTTGAATTTCTGCACAAAGCAGGAGCGATTTAAGTATAAAATAAGTTACAGAATACTAACAATTATTACATTGTGCACATGAAAAATTAAGAATATGAAAAAATACTTTGAGTACTTTAAGAATCTGTCTTAGTAGGGAGTCTCTTGTAACTCAGAAGAAACTGAGATCCTGCTGAATCTCAGCTTTTAAAATTATTTATAGACTATATTTCTAAAGAACTTAACTACCATTTCTGGATCCTGTATACTGGGAAATCTAATGGAAATTAGTTTTTAAAACTTCGTGGTGTATTAGCTTCATGCATGTAAGGCAGGGGAAGATTAATCTTGACTGAAATATTCCTATTTTCTGAAGAGATAAAAACATTACCTCAGGTGCAGACTGACCTTTGTATGCTATTAGATATAATCAAACTCCTTTCAGTCACTGAAGATATGGTCGGCAACCTCAAGTACAATTTCAGAAGCATAGATTTGGTGTTGTAATTAAAATGGAAATTCACCTGACAGTTGTCTAGTTCATATTCAATTCCTAAAGGAATTTCAGTTATGAGACCTTATGGGATCTCATGAATATCTCATTAAAAGTTTGAATACAAAAAAACCCCAACAAAACCCAAACCCAAAAACCCATGCAAGTAAGAGAATGAATTATCTTTTGACAGATCTGTCTCAATAAGTTTGCAGAATAAGTATTCACTTACTAGAAACATGGGGAGCACTTTGATATTGAAAGTTTGAGAAGTATCTCAGTAGGTTCTGTTTTCAGTAAGAGCAAAACCTTATTAATGACCACAGTATTTAAAAACTGCAAGGTGCTTACACACATCAGCATTATTATCATTTTGTCTTCTGGGTTTCAACAATAATTTTCACTACTCTTCCCCCTCACTAGGTCTACTCTTGCTAAATTCCAGCTTCAATTTAACCTAACATTTATTTCCCCTTCTACAGCTTCACCAAGCTTCCATAATCAGGCTAGTATTCTCCATTCTCTGCATGTTTTTGCCTTCCCATGTCCCTTCCCTTCTTCCTAGTTTATCCAGACGTATCATCCCTCCAGGGAAGTGGAATTTTATACCTGCGCTTCCAGCTGTTCCATCTTCACCCTCTCCAGCTGTCTGATTCAATGCCTCGAGCAATCCCTTACTTCCCCTGTCTCATCAGTTTCCTTTAAGAGGGAAATGTACAATTTCACCATTCCAATATTTCTTCTCTAGTCTTGAATATTTTTAGTCATCTGTATTTTAAGTTCATCCATTGTTATAATGGACAGAAGCTTCTGAAAGAAATGAAAACTGTAATATTCATGTAAATCAGAAGGCTCTTGGAGGGGACTGAAAATACAGTTGAACTGGTGATAAATATTGGAAGTAGTAATATCAGGAAGACAAATTATGCTTCAGAGTCCTACAGTTCATTGGTTTATGTTCAGGAAGTCATTAGAGGTACCCTGGAGACTATAGTATTGGAAGATTCCCATTTGTCAGTATATTTTGGGAGATGTAACACATGGGTCTTCTTATAAATAATTTTGATTGTAAGTATTGAATCTAGTGCAATATTTTTCATAAAATAGTGTGCCTAGAACCTACAACTATATAAAAAGGAGGTGGCAAGTCTGCAAAGGGATGAATACAGGCCATCTTTGCTACAAAGGCATGCTGCTGACTCCTCTTCAACTTGTTCATTAGGAATCCCAGGCCCTTTCTGCAAAGTTGCTTTCTAGACAGTCAGGTACCTAGCTTGTTATTCCAGCCCAGGTGCAGTACTCTGCACTTGCCCTTGTTAGACTTCACGTGGACCCCATTAGCTGCTTTCTACAGCCTAGGTCTCTGTGGATAGCAGCCCTGTCCTCAGTTGCTCCCCTGCTAACTCCGAATTACTTCACAAACTTGCTGGGGGTCCCCATTGTCCAAGTCATTCATGACAATGTTATAAAATTTTGACACCTGTGTCAGTCCTGAGTGATGTTACTGGTGGCTGGCCATCCACTGGCCTTCGTAATACTGACAGTCATGATTCTTTGACCCCAACAGTCCAGCCAGTTTTCCACCCAGTTTATCATTTACTTACCTAGTCCGTATCTCACCAGTTTGGCTATGATGATGTTACCATAGGAAACCACGCTAGATAAACCCATTTGCCATACTTGGTCTCCTACATTTGCTGCTCCAGGCAAACCTTTGGAATAGCAATCATAACAGAGCTCTGATCT
>VYZX01004485.1:261139-277945 GCA_013401335.1 Brachypteracias leptosomus | reverse complement strand
AGGAGAGGAGAAGGAGAGGAGAAGGAGAGGAGAAGGAGAGGAGAAGGAGAGGAGAAGGAGAGGAGAAGGAGAGGAGAAGGAGAGGAGAAGGAGAGGAGAAGGAGAGGAGAAGGAGAGGAGAAGGAGAGGAGAAGAAGGAGAGAAGAAGGAGAGAAGAAGGAGAGAAGAAGGAGAAGGAGAGAAGGAGGAGAGAAAGAGGAGAAGCAATAAGCAAAAAAAGAAGGGGGGGGGGAAGTTTAGTCCAAAATTGCAATAAACACTTTTCAGAAAGTGTCTTTGTGATTTTCCAGTGAAAACTAAAGTTTCAGACAAAAAAAAAAATAGAGTATCTTGAGGTTTTATCTAAATGTTTAGCCATTGCTGGCCTAGTTCATCTCTGCCCTGCCACTTGAATCCCCCTTGTCTCAGCAATGAACATTTCCCCCGTTTCAAGCAGCACCAGGGAAGGAGAAACATGCTTGGAATTAATCTCAGGAACAAACTGATGGCAAGTTGAGAGAGAGAGAAGGGAGGTCCCCGAGAGTAAAGGACTCAATTTCTCAGAATGTAGCTCTAAATAATTAATACCTTGTTCCAAGTCCCTTATAATACACCAGTGCTGGAGGACTCGTGCTCTTTATTGCTATTAAATGCCTTACAAGCTCCCTACATGGGTAAGACCAGGGCACCAAGGACCTCATCTAAACTCCACTTGTCTCTTTGGTGTTGTGCTTTCTGTCAGCTTGGGAAGAACAATGAGAAAATCACATTGTTTTGCTGTTTAGTTTTGAAAAACCCATTGCTTCCAGCACAGAAAAATGGTAGAAAATATAATTATTGCTTAGTAGTTATAATCCAAATTAATGGGTCATAACCAAGCTCCATAGGGTTTTGAGCAGCAGGACATGGAAAGCAGGAGTTGGCTTGATCTGAAGAAAATAAATGTCATGAATGACAAGGTCAGAGTGGGAACCAGAGCCCAGGTCTGCTGAAAACAGGAATTAATGGCAATAGGAGTTCTCAGCATGGATGTTGTCACTTCCCCACCTAGGTCTTGTCAATTGGGTGTTGAGAACATCTGAGCAGCAAGGAGTGATCTCCTTGGTAGCTCCTCTGGATTTGTGCTAGTAGGTACATAGAATCAGAATGGTTGAGGTTGGAAGGGACCTCCAGAGCTCAGCTGGTCCAACCTCCCTACACCAGCAGGGACATCTCTACCTAGGGCAGGCTGCTCAGAGCCCCATCCAGCCTGACCTTGAAGGACTCCAGGGATGGGGCCTCCACCCCCTCTCTGGGCAGCCCATTCCACTCATCTATCACCCTCAGATTAAAGAACTTTGTTCTACTATCCAGCCTAAGTCTCTCCTTTCCCAGCTTCAAACCATCACTCCTGGTCCTGTCATTACAAACCCTTCAGACCTATTCTCAAAGGGGTGGCCTAATATTTGTCCATTCTTCAGTGGTGAGAAGACCACAGAGGGTATTTCTTAGGTGACACTATGGAAAGATGACCATGGTGCACTTCCAGAAGGTTGAGTATCTACTCAGCACCTCAAATAGCAAGATACTGGAGTACAATCAGCTCAAACAGACACTCTTATCAAAAACAGACCCTCTTATCACTCTATTTTCCTTTCCCTAACATCCCACCTAGAGAAATCTTGATGCCTTCACACAATCCTTCCTTTACCTCCTTCCCTGAAATCCATCAGGGGTTTCTGAAGAACAGAGAATTTCTCCTGAGCTCTTTAATTCCTTCCTCAATACAACTGAATCTTTCATTTTCCATCCTCACTTTGAGGATTCAATTTTCTCCTTTTCATGAAAAGAGGAAGAATGGCTGAAATTGAAGCTGTTGCTCATGCTGAGATGAGGAATGGAGCAGGAGGTCCAAGGATGATGCTTTGAGGTCTCACTTCAAAGACCAAGCCATGGCAGCAAGTCTATCCCTCTGTGCCTCAGTTTCCCTCCTTGTGATCATACCCATGTATTTCAGAGGTGAACCTTGACCCATTAACAGCCCCTTGGGACTCAAGATATTATCAGTTGGCATGATATAATTCCAATTAATCTGGGAAAATGAGTCCAGCTCATCTAAAGAGAGATCTTCACTCCCAACCAGCTCTTTGTCCCCACTCCTACAAACAGTTAACTCCTGAAGTGTCTCACCCTAAAGGTTTTCCATTTATCATCTTTCCCTTGCTCTTTAGTCACTTTTTTTTTCCAGATGCATCTTTGTCCAGTTTGACATCCAAATCAATATATATATATACACACACAACCCATAAATCATCTGGTTTGTCTGAAATGGCAACTTTCAGCACAGCCCAGAGAGCTGAGGAACGTTTGAGAAGCAAGATGTCCAGAGAGGAAACAATCTGCAGCCAAGGAGGCAGAACTGGTATCACTTGCTAGTTGACAAGTTCTTTTCACAAGATAATGGTATTAGTGAGTGTCTTATTCATGGTGCTTTATGTGCTGCCTTTCCAGCATGTGTTTGAAAGGGAAAGAGAAAGAAAAGGGAAAGAGAAAAGGGAAAGAGAAAAGGGAAAGAGAAAAGGGAAAGAGAAAAGGGAAAGAGAAAAGGGAAAGAGAAAAGGGAAAGAGAAAAGGGAAAGAGAAAAGGGAAAGAGAAAAGGGAAAGAGAAAAGGGAAAGAGAAAAGGGAAAGAGAAAAGGGAAAGAGAAAAGGGAAAGAGAAAAGGGAAAGAGAAAAGGGAAAGAGAAAAGGGAAAGAGAAAAGGGAAAGAGAAAAGGGAAAGAGAAAAGGGAAAGAGAAAAGGGAAAGAGAAAAGGGAAAGAGAAAAGGGAAAGAGAAAAGGGAAAGAGAAAAGGGAAAGAGAAAAGGGAAAGAGAAAAGGGAAAGAGAAAAGGGAAAGAGAAAAGGGAAAGAGAAAAGGGAAAGAGAAAAGGGAAAGAGAAAAGGGAAAGAGAAAAGGGAAAGAGAAAAGGGAAAGAGAAAAGGGAAAGAGAAAAGGGAAAGAGAAAAGGGAAAGAGAAAAGGGAAAGAGAAAAGGGAAAGAGAAAAGGGAAAGAGAAAAGGGAAAGAGAAAAGGGAAAGAGAAAAGGGAAAGAGAAAAGGGAAAGAGAAAAGGGAAAGAGAAAAGGGAAAGAGAAAAGGGAAAGAGAAAAGGGAAAGAGAAAAGGGAAAGAGAAAAGGGAAAGAGAAAAGGGAAAGAGAAAAGGGAAAGAGAAAAGGGAAAGAGAAAAGGGANTAGGGTTTTGAGCAGCAGGACATGGAAAGCAGGAGTTGGCTTGATCTGAAGAAAATAAATGTCATGAATGACAAGGTCAGAGTGGGAACCAGAGCCCAGGTCTGCTGAAAACAGGAATTAATGGCAATAGGAGTTCTCAGCATGGACGTTGTCACTTCCCCACCTAGGTCTTGTCAATTGGGTGTTGAGAACATCTGAGCAGCAAGGAGTGATCTCCTTGGTAGCTCCTCTGGATTTGTGCTAGTAGGTACATAGAATCAGAATGGTTGAGGTTGGAAGGGACCTCCAGAGCTCAGCTGGTCCAACCTCCCTACACCAGCAGGGACATCTCTACCTAGGGCAGGCTGCTCAGAGCCCCATCCAGCCTGACCTTGAAGGACTCCAGGGATGGGGCCTCCACCCCCTCTCTGGGCAGCCCATTCCACTCATCTATCACCCTCAGATTAAAGAACTTTGTTCTACTATCCAGCCTAAGTCTCTCCTTTCCCAGCTTCAAACCATCACTCCTGGTCCTGTCATTACAAACCCTTCAGACCTATTCTCAAAGGGGTGGCCTAATATTTGTCCATTCTTCAGTGGTGAGAAGACCACAGAGGGTATTTCTTAGGTGACACTATGGAAAGATGACCATGGTGCACTTCCAGAAGGCTGAGTATCTACTCAGCACCTCAAATAGCAAGATACTGGAGTACAATCAGCTCAAACAGACACTCTTATCAAAAACAGACCCTCTTATCACTCTATTTTCCTTTCCCTAACATCCCACCTAGAGAAATCTTGATGCCTTCACACAATCCTTCCTTTACCTCCTTCCCTGAAATCCATCAGGGGTTTCTGAAGAACAGAGAATTTCTCCTGAGCTCTTTAATTCCTTCCTCAATACAACTGAATCTTTCATTTTCCATCCTCACTTTGAGGATTCAATTTTCTCCTTTTCATGAAAAGAGGAAGAATGGCTGAAATTGAAGCTGTTGCTCATGCTGAGATGAGGAATGGAGCAGGAGGTCCAAGGATGATGCTTTGAGGTCTCACTTCAAAGACCAAGCCATGGCAGCAAGTCTATCCCTCTGTGCCTCAGTCTCCCTCCTTGTGATCATACCCATGTATTTCAGAGGTGAACCTTGACCCATTAACAGCCCCTTGGGACTCAAGATATTATCAGTTGGCATGATATAATTCCAATTAATCTGGGAAAATGAGTCCAGCTCATCTAAAGAGAGATCTTCACTCCCAACCAGCTCTTTGTCCCCACTCCTACAAACAGTTAACTCCTGAAGTGTCTCACCCTAAAGGTTTTCCATTTATCATCTTTCCCTTGCTCTTTAGTCACTTTTTTTTTCCAGATGCATCTTTGTCCAGTTTGACATCCAAATCAATATATATATATACACACACAACCCATAAATCATCTGGTTTGTCTGAAATGGCAACTTTCAGCACAGCCCAGAGAGCTGAGGAACGTTTGAGAAGCAAGATGTCCAGAGAGGAAACAATCTGCAGCCAAGGAGGCAGAACTGGTATCACTTGCTAGTTGACAAGTTCTTTTCACAAGATAATGGTATTAGTGAGTGTCTTATTCGTGGTGCTTTATGTGCTGCCTTTCCAGCATGTGTTTGAAAGGGAGAAAAGGGAAAGAGAGAGAAAAGGGAAAGAGAGAGAAAAGGGAAAGAGAGAGAAAAGGGAAAGAGAGAGAAAAGGGAAAGAGAGAGAAAAGGGAAAGAGAGAGAAAAGGGAAAGAGAGAGAAAAGGGAAAGAGAGAGAAAAGGGAAAGAGAGAGAAAAGGGAAAGAGAGAGAAAAGGGAAAGAGAGAGAAAAGGGAAAGAGAGAGAAAAGGGAAAGAGAGAGAAAAGGGAAAGAGAGAGAAAAGGGAAAGAGAGAGAAAAGGGAAAGAGAGAGAAAAGGGAAAGAGAGAGAAAAGGGAAAGAGAGAGAAAAGGGAAAGAGAGAGAAAAGGGAAAGAGAGAGAAAAGGGAAAGAGAGAGAAAAGGGAAAGAGAGAGAAAAGGGAAAGAGAGAGAAAAGGGAAAGAGAGAGAAAAGGGAAAGAGAGAGAAAAGGGAAAGAGAGAGAAAAGGGAAAGAGAGAGAAAAGGGAAAGAGAGAGAAAAGGGAAAGAGAGAGNGGAAAGGAAGAAAGGGAAAGAGAAAAGGAAAGGAAGAAAGGGAAAGGAAGGGAAGGATTTTTATACCATGAAAAGATGCATCTCTTTGGTGGGATTCCTTGTTAAAAACACAACAGAGCCATCTAGGCATGGAAAATTTTAGATTCTCAGAGCTGGTGGCATTAAATATCTAATCAGGAAAAGTTTGTCCAGCCACACGCTCTGTGAAGTGAGAACATTTCACTGTTATCAGACAAGTTGTTAAATGACCTTTAAGTTTCTTATTTTTTTTCCTTCTTCCCCAGCAAGGCACATTTCACTTTGCATAGTCTCCTGCATAAAAATCCCTCTAATAATTACATTTGCCAGTTCCTCTGCATTTGTCCCCAGATGACTCCTAAGTGAAGTCTCCTAACTGTTGGCAGCTTGGTTAGTTATAACCATTTGAGACCAGAGCCTTGGAGAAAAGATGATGGTGAAACATGACCCAAGGGCATTTTTTCCCCAAGGGAGCAGAGGACACAAGTTTTTACACAACATTATTATTATCCTTTACTCTTTGACTCCAGCTTTTGCTGTTCCCACCATCCTAATCTTTTCCCAACCATGACCTCCAAATCTAGATGGGGTTTCTCCAGTTACTGTGCCATGAGTTGCAGGAACTCATGATCAGAGGCTGGAGCACCTCTGCTACAAGGACAGACTGAGAGAGTTGGGGCTGCTCAGGCTGGAGAAGAGAAGGCTCCAAGGGGACCTTCTGGTGGCCTTCCAGGATCTGAAGGGGGCTCCAAGAAAGCTGGGGAGGGACTTTTGAGGCTGTTGTGTAGGGGTAGGAGTGGGGGGAATGGGTCAACTAGAGATGGAGAGATTGAGATGAGACATTAGGAAGAAGTTGTTGCCCAGGAGGGTGGGGAGACACTGGCCCAGGTTGCCCAGAGAGGGGCTGGAAGCCCCATCCCTGGAGATGTTCAAGACCAAGTTGGATGAAGCTCTGAGCATCCTGCTCTAGTGGGAGGTGTCCCTGCCCATGGCAGGGGGGGTGGAACTGGATGATCTTGAAGGTCCCTTCCAACCCTGACAATTCTGTGATTCCATTCTAACTCAGTGACCTTTTATCATCCCTTTTCCAAGGGTAAAGCTGCCTCTGTGAGACACATAAAATAGGTCCTAAAGGTCCTAAAATTATGAGAAACAATTTCTTGGCATTTCCCAGCTCCATCCCTCGTTGCACCTGGAGCTATCAGCTTCCAGCAGCTTCATGACATCCATGTAACAAGCTTACTTCTAAGTTTATCCTCTGCCATCACTGTTGCTTCTGCTCTTGGGGCCATTTTCTCATGACCTACTGATCCCAGGGCACTTTTGCAGTGTCACTGCATAGATGGATGAGATCAAGGGATATTTCAATATATAGAGAGCTGGATCTCCTGTTTTTTCAAGATTGTTCTACCACAGACATGACCCTTCTTCCACAAGCCTTGGACAATGCTCCACTGGTCAATGCAGGATGACCACGTTGGGTTGTGTGGGTGAAGGGCCATCACCACCAACACAAAGGTCTACAGAAGGTCAGAGGAATGACCTGGCTGAGGGGCCATCACCATCAACACAAAGGTCTACAGAAGGTCAGAGGAATGACCTGGCTGAGGGGCCATCACCATCAACACAAAGGTCTACAGGTCATCAGAATGACCTGCTTGAGGGGCCATCACCATCAACACAAAGGTCTACAGAAGGTCAGAAGAATGACCTGGCTGAGGGGCCATCACCATCAACACAAAGGTCTACAGAAGGTCAGAGGAATGACCTGGCTATTAGATTGGTGGCTTTCAACCCCATAGTCCACCCTCTTCACCCAGGACTTCTGCAGGTGTTGCCTAAGAAAAGCCAGTTGAAACCTCGTGCTGCAAAGGGGTTTAAAGTTCTTTTAAAATCATATTAAAGGCAAAAAAACCCCCCTGTTCTCTTAGCCTGCATTTTTCTAACCTGCCNACAGAAGGTCAGAGGAATGACCTGGCTGAGGGGCCATCACCATCAACACAAAGGTCTACAGAAGGTCAGAGGAATGACCTGGCTGAGGGGCCATCACCATCAACACAAAGGTCTACAGAAGGTCAGAAGAATGACCTGGCTGAGGGGCCATCACCATCAACACAAAGGTCTACAGAAGGTCAGAAGAATGACCTGGCTGAGGGGCCATCACCATCAACACAAAGGTCTACAGAAGGTCAGAGGAATGACCTGGCTGAGGGGCCATCACCATCAACACAAAGGTCTACAGAAGGTCAGAAGAATGACCTGGCTGAGGGACCATCACCATCAACACAAAGGTCTACAGAAGGTCAGAGGAATGACCTGGCTATTAGATTGGTGGCTTTCAACCCCATAGTCCACCCTCTTCACCCAGGACTTCTGCAGGTGTTGCCTAAGAAAAGCCAGTTGAAACCTCGTGCTGCAAAGGGGTTTAAAGTTCTTTTAAAATCATATTAAAGGCAAAAAAAAACCCCTGTTCTCTTAGCCTGCATTTTTCTAACCTGCCCAAGGCCTCCTAAAAGAGGTTCCCATTATGGTTTAGCTCTGCTCACTGAACTTGTCCTCCTGAGCTGGAGTACTGCAAACAATTAGGTCTGGTGGGACCTCATCAGGACAAAACCAAGAGCATCTCCCAATTTCACCTGTAAACACTTCACCAACCCCTCTCAGATCTCATTTCCTCTGACAGCTCCAGGGGAGGAGCCCTGATATTAGAGGACAAGTTATTCTTATTATTTTCCCAACTGCCCCAGTTGACTCTCAGCCCTCTTAGGTTGATGACATTTTGCAAGGTGGCTCAACCCTTCTCAGGTGCTATTTTCAACCTCTTCTGAAGAGGCATTTCCCAGCTCTGCCTCTGCCACTGATTAATCCCTCTGCTCCTTACCTAAAAGGAGTGAAGAGCCTAATGAGGCTGTTTCTGTCCTCTCTCCCTACATTGTCAGATCTTCCCAGCATGGAAGGATCACGGGCAGCCTGAAGACCAAGATCTGCTCTGCTGCATCCTGGGAACCCCTTTCACCTGCCCTATCTCCTCTTGCCTCCAACGTCAAGCCCTCTCCATTCCTCCAGCAGCACTGGAGCAGCTCCCACCTCTGCTGTCACCTTGGTGCTGCTCCCCCCACCTCTCCCTTGCAGCACAGGGACTGCTTGAAGCTGTTTCACCACCAGCTTTGGAAAGCAGCTGATTTTTAAAGCACGGACACCCCCTCCTGGCTACTGCAAAGCCAAGAAGAACCCTGGCTATCAATAATCATGAGCCTGTTTCCAAAGAGGCAGCCAGGCATGCAATGATCTCAGCAAAGCAGCTCATGAATACATCAGGAGAACATCCCGAGTGTTCACGAGAGGTGCTGGCACAAAAGAAATTGCTTAATGCAGCAAGGGAAGCATTCAGCCATAAAGGCAGTTTATACTCTATTTTATTTATTTTTTTTTATTATTACTGCCTAAGAAAGAGGAAGAGAGAGAGAAAACACTAATAATGGCATGACATGAAAGGGTAACAGATCAGAACATGCTGATCCATCAGCCCTGGTGACAAAAGACAAGCTGACAGCAATGTGGAGACAAGGAAATGTGTGTTGAACATTGGTGTCTAATGGGGAGGTGTCACCCTGCTAATGAGACATGTGAAGTGCAACTAACACTCAGAATTAAAATGTACAAGCCACAGCAAAACAAACCAGGCTCTGCTTCCAGGTAGGGGCCCAGGATGCAGCATTATCTCCAGGGAATTTATGGCAAGGAGTGAAATGGTGCTTTGGAGCTGCTGTTACCACCTGAGAACCTCGTGTGAGCTCCACCAAAATGATCCTTCAGTCAGATGGGACATGGGGACTTAAGGGTTCAACCCCCAGCTCCACGTAACCCCCTTTTCTCCTCCTTATTAGGATGTTCTCCCAACTTCTCGTGATCTCTGTGTGAGCAGCTCCTGAGCCAAACATCTTATCTTTGAATTTTAAACACCTAAATTGTTTTTCTTCCATGGGTTTGCCCCGTGGCTTTGTCACCTCCTCTAAATGGGTGTCATCCACAGCACCCTGCAGCAAAGAGCTCCACAATTTATTTTCTTTGTTCTAAACTTGCCATCTTCACACCAGTTCTTGAACTGGGAGACCCTGTGGACAATTTTTCCCTGTTTTCTCTAGGCCACTAAACAGTTTTATAGGTTTCTTTCATACCCTTTCCTAATTTTCCCTTTTCCAGGCTGAAGAATCCTGAGCAGAACACCCCTGCACTGTGGGATGCACTGAAAAGCATCCTTAATCATACAATTATAGAATCCTAGAGTCACAGAATCACAAATATTTATATTAGAAGATCAGAGCAAATTCATAGAATGGTTTGGGTTAGAAAGGACCTTAAAAATCTAGCTCCAACCCCCCTGCCATGGCAGGGACACCTCCCACCAGGTTGCTCCAAGCCCCATCCAACCTGGCCTTGAACCCTTCCAGTGATGGAGCATCCACAACTTCTCTGGGCAACCCATTCCAGTGTCTCACCACCCTCAGGGTGAAGAATTTCTTCCTTATATCTAATCTAAATTTACCCTCTTTCAGTTTAAAACCATCACCCCTCATCAGTTCTTTAATGTGAGGGTGAGAGATGAGTGGAAGGGGCTGCCCAGAGAGGGGGTGGAGGCCCCATCCCTGGAGTCCTTCAAGCTCAGGCTTGCTGGGGCTCTGAGCAGCCTGCCCTAGGTAGAGATGTCCCTGCTGGTGGAGGGAGGTTGGCCCAGATGAGCTCTGGAGGTCCCTTCCAGCCTCAAACATTCTATGATCCTATCACTACACTCCCTGATGAAAAGTCCCTCCCCATCTTTCCTGCAGCCTCCTTTAAGTACCAAAGAGCTGCAATAAGGTCTCCTTGGTGCCTTCTCTTCTCCAGGCTGGGCAACCTCAACTGTTCATTACCTCTGCTGATTTTTTTTTCCATGGTAGGTGATGCAGACAGCTGCCTAGGCTGCTGGAAAGGTGGTGGGAGGCAAAAAGCAAATTTGCAGACATGAAAAATTTAGTATTCATGTTCATTCTCTCCTGTTAAAACCAGCCAGCACAGCACATCCCCATCTCCTGGTGTTTTACAGCAGTTGGGGGAAGAGCAGGTCTTGAACATCTCCAGGGATGGGGCTTCCAGCACCTCTCTGGGCAACCTGGGCCAGTGTCTCCCCACCCTCCTGGGCAACAACTTCTTCCTAACGTCTCATCCCAATCTCCCCCCCTCTAGTTTGGATCCATTCCCCCCACTCCTACCACTGCCCAACAGCCTCAAAAGTCCCTCCCCAGCCATTTGCCATCATCACTTGATGGTCCAGTGAGTTATTTGGTCAGTGAAGAAAACATCCCACCCAGGTAGCACAAATCAGTGTCCTCCTGCTAGTTTTAGCAAAGGGAAAAAGACTCTGTGAGAGACACTCCCTACATGTATCTTACATGAGGAGCCATTTCCATAACACCATGATTCAACCTCTAATCTAAAACAAACCAGATAGCAACAGATAGAATCTTTCCTCTTGTCTTGCTGTGAATCTATAAACTCAGCTCAAGTGAGGAAAGGGCTCAGAGTTTACCTGGAAGGTGTCTCTGTGCATCTGTAACCCCCCTATCTACTGACCTTCTTCCTACAAGATATGTCCATCCTTCAGACTGCCTCATTTATAGGAAGCTCTGAGCTTTAATCACCACAATATTGCCCCCTGCTTGTCTTAGATCTAAACCTGGGTCATTATAACATAATCATTTTAGATTGGATATTAGAAAATAAGTTCTTTAATGTGAGGGTGATAGATCAGTGGAAGGGGCTGCCCAGATTGGGGGTGGAGGCCCCATCCCTGGAGTCCTTCAAGGTCAGGCTGGATGGGGCTCTGAGCAGCCTGCCCTAGGTCGAGATGTCCCTGCTGATGGAGGGAGGTTGGCCCAGATGAGCTCTGGCGGTCCCTTCCAGCCTCAAACATTCTCTGATTCTATGATTCCCTGTTTCTTCCTTTCCCCAACTCAACGCACAGGGATAAGTCAAGCACAGAAACCCCCACGAGACCCAAGTGGATGTTGTCTCAGATGAAGTGAACTTGGACCTCTGGAGGTCCCTTCCAGCCTCAAACATTCTATGACTCTATTCTATGTTTCCTCAGTGGCTCAGTGCCACAAGCTGGTGTAGATCCTACCCCACCCTCCAGCTGTGTTGGAGTCTCCAGATGCCTTCTGCAAACCTGTCACATCCCTCAGCTGCTATTCCCCAACAAGCACCATCCTGGGGTGCACCATCTCTGCCTTCCTGGCAGTGATCTTCTGTTTGCACCACAACATTTTGACACTTTCCTCCTAATCCTGACTCTCATTATGTTAATGATGAGAATTACCTTCCTCCACTGCACCAGGCTTCCTGAGACTTCACATTTCAAGGCTGGGATCCACCTGAGGTGGATCATAGCAACCATTTCACAGAACCCTACAGCTTCCAGGTGAGGGCAAGAGGAGACAAGCTCTGCCAAAGAGAATTTAAGGGATCAGAATTTGAATAAAACGTTCACCCTGGGAAATATGGTGGGGGTTTTTTTTTTAAAAGTAAAAGGAATCCATCAGCACACACCAGCTGACACCTGGGAAATGACAGAGGAGCTGTCACTTGGGATGAATAAATCAAATAATGTGGACATCTTTGTAAAGATGTGGCAACTGGGTATTGTTAAGTGCAGGAGTTAGAGGCAGGAGGCTCTGGTGTGGCTTCTACACAAGGTTAGTGAGTCCTGCCAGGACATCTAGCTCCTCCTGGAAGTCCAGAAATCAGCCAACACAAACACACAGAAGTTGACCTACTAGCCCTAGATCAACCATAATCTTTGCAGACAAACATGATGCCTTCAAGACCAGGCAAGGAGTTATTTGGTGGGGTTGGTCTTGTACCTCAAACCAAAAGAACTCCTCCCCTCACAGAGCAGGAGAGCAGATATAGTCCAGTATAACCCTGCTTGATGTCAGGCTTGATGGGGCTCTGAGCAGCCTGCCCTAGGTTGAGATGTCCCTGCTGGTGTAGGGAGGTTGGACCAGATGACCTCTAGAGGTCCCTTCCAGCCTCAACCACTCTATGATTCTTTGAACACATATATTGCAAGGACATGGATGTGAGTGGTCACCTCCTTCCACTCCCAGGGCACTGGAAGGGTTGACAGTGGGAAAATCTGTCTTGCCCACACTGATGGCCACCATACCACCTTCATGGTGGCCAGCAGGTCTTAGATGTTGACACTATCAAGGCCATTTCACTGTCCCAAGGGCTGCCCTGCCCTGCTCACACACATCTTGTGGTTCCTTTAAAGCTTCCAGTTAAATATGAGGAATGTCTTCAGAAAAAAGGCACCAACTCCCCTCTTGCTGCTCCAATTTGGAGCCTGCAAGCTTCAAGAGACCTCTATCAAGGTTGGTTAGTGCCAACCAGCCTCTAAAGACCTCTCCCAGTAGTGATCTTATACCCTTTTTAACACTGTCAGATGCAATCACTTCTTACCTTGGCTGCCCTGCTCTATTGAGTCTCTTTGGGAGGTTTGAGATTCCCAAGGATTTGCTGAGTGATGAATGAGTTACAGACATTTAAAGGGACATTTGTGTAGGGGTGATGGAACAGTGAACATGGTGGTGAGAGGTTTGCTCACAGGCTGGGACCAGGGTAATGGCTTTAAACTGAAAGTGGGTGGATTTAGACTAGAAGGAAGGAAGGAATTCTTCACTATCAGCAGAGTGAAGCACTGGAGAAGGTTTCCTGGAGAATTGTGGATGTTCCATCCCTGGAGATGTTCAAGATCAGGTTGGATGGGGCTTTGAGCAACCTGGTCTTGGGGGAGATGTCCTTATCTATGGCAGGGGGTTGGAACTAGATGATCTTTAAGGTCCCTTCCAACCAAAACCACCCTCTGAATCTATGATAACTGTTTTTCTAACCACTTGAAGGATTGGAGCTACTCAGCAGCAGCAACTTCTGCATTGCTTTCTATCCCAATGTCACTACATTCACAGCCAGGGTTGCAGAAGCATTTACATATTAATCCCCATCCTGTTTCTCTCAAGGTTAGAGGACAAAGTGAAACATCAAGCAATCCAATCAGCCCCAGTGCTGTTTGTTTGATTAAAATTCATGCCCTACCTGACCACTTTTGGGAAGCAAAAAAAAGCCATGTTCAAACTGACAGCTCTATCAAAGGCAGAGAAAATTCAGAGAGGAGCTTTAATCTCTACTGCTCTTTTTTTTTCTTCCCCTACTAAACTGATTGCAAACTGACACGTACCTTCTCCTCCTCTTCATCTCACACGTGGTTTATCTTCACAACAGCAGCAAAGCCACCTCAGTGACTTCTGGAGCAGAGGATCCAGTGTTCTCAACCACTCCAGCTTGTCCAGGATACCCACTGACAACTCCCTGGAAGAAAGAACCACAATGAAGAGCTTAAGTCTTGTTCCAGATGTCATATTTTTTTTCTCCTCCTGTTTCCTAGCTTTGATATTTCGTGGTTGAGGGAAAGCTCAACCATATCTCCTTCTGGGAGGGCTGGAGAGAGTTGGGCTTGGTCAGCCTGGAGAAGAGAAGGCTCCAGGGAGACCTTCTGGGGGCCTTGCAGAAAGATGGGGACAGAGTTTTGAGCAGGGCCTGTTGGGACAGGACAAGGGGAGATGGTTTGGAGCTAAAAGAGGGAGGTTTAGATGAGAGAGAAGGAAGAGATTTGGCTGCTGAGGGTGCTGAGAGCCTGGTTGAGGTTGCCCAGAGAGGTGGTTGATGCCCCATCCCTGGAACCATTGCAGGGGAGGTTGGAGGAGGCTCTGAGCAACCTGAGATAGTTGCAGATGTCCCTGCAGGGGGGTTGGACTGGATGGCCTTTAAAAGTCCCTTCCAACATGAATTCTGTCTTCACAGACTGCTCCTTAGCTTTGGGGAAACTTGAACAGTTACATAATTGGGATCACTGAGACAGCTTTGTAAAATCTACCTGATTTATGGCTTCTTCTGGACTTTCCCCTTTGGGCTTTGATTGATTTTCTTCTAAGAGAAGGACAGGGCTCTTGGTGGATCTGCAAGAAGCTCCCACCTACTCCCTTGGTGTGAATTCTCTGTGCAACTTAAGCCAGCCTCAAAAAGGCAGCAGGAAATCTTGTGGTTTAATTAGCAGCACTGATACAGTGGCTGCAATAAACCTGATCAATCAGGCAGAATTAAGGAAACATGGGAATGGGTTTAAGGTCTATATTCAGGTTACCTCTGATTGCTACTGAGCTGATGTGAAAACTCCTGGCCCACAAAAAACTGCAGAGCAAGTTATGGGGTCCTGGCTTGAGAAACACAACCCTAAAATACCATAACAGGAGCATAAGGAAGGGCCACGAGGATGGTCAGAGGACTGGAGCACCTCTCCTGTGAGAAGAGACTGAGAGAGTTGGGGTTGTTCAGGCTGGAGAAGAGAAGGCTCCCAGGGGACCTTCTGGTGGCCTTCCAGGATCTGAAGGGGCTTCAAGAAAGCTGGGGAGGGACTTTTGAGGCTGTCGGGTAGTGGTAGGACTGGGGGGAATGGGTCAAAACTAGAGGTGGGGAGATTGAGATGAGACGTTAGGAAGAAGTTCTTGGCCAGGAGGGTGGGGAGACACTGGCCCAGGTTGCCCAGAGAGGTGCTGGAAGCCCCATCCCTGGAGATGTTGAAGGCCAGGCTGGCTGGGACTGTGAGCAACTGATGTAGTGGGAGGTGTCCCTGCCCATGGCAGGGGGGTTGGAACTGGATGATCTTTGAGGTCCCTTCCAACCCTGACCATTCTCTGATTCTATAATCTCAGGGAGCTGACACAGTAGGTGGAGGAGATTCCTTCTCCAGACCAAGTCACCCCAGAGATAGGTGTCAATTCTCCAGGAGCCTGGTTTCCCCTCCCACTAGTGACATTCCTGCTGGATGCAGAAGGGCTCAGAGACTTTTCCAGCATGTCCCTGGATCTAGACTGTGTATGCAGGGAATGCACAAACACCAGCAAGATGTTTCCAGCTGTCATTATCTCCACTTAGGATGCTGCTGCCCCGCTCCTGTTGGCTGATGATTTATTAAGAGCTCTTTATGCCTCAGCCAATATTTCCCTCTGTTATCCTATCTGTTTGCAGTGTCCTCTGCAGCTCCACGACACCCCTTTGATTTATGATTCATGCCATTTTCTTTTCTCCAGAGTTCTGCTGTATTTATTTATGCTGCCCCAAAGAGCTGATTCACAAATGTACCAGTCCCAGCAACTCCATCCAGGCCCCTGCCTGTGCCCAATATCCTCTCCTCCTTTTGAATAAGTCATTTTAGAGAGAGTAATAAATTTTTATAAGATTTTTTTTCATATTAAGACCCAGTGTGAGGGTCATTAGTAAACATCTCTCACCTGCTAATGGTGATGATTTGAATTTCTGTGGTGTTCCTTTCAATAGGCAAAGGAGTAATTAAGACATTCATAAAAATAAGCTGTTGTGATTAACTTAATGGGGGAGGGGAATACATTGTTATGTAATTTTATTAGGCTAAGACAAATTTATAGACTTTGGGAGAAAAAAAAATAAAAACAACCCTGTTTCTGTTGTCTCACAGAATATGCAAAAAAATCTTTGCTATCTGAGCTGGAAAGAAATTCTAGGACATTGAGGCCAGAGAAGCAGCAAAGACTCAATCCCTGCAGCCATTTCCCTGGATATATCTGGATTATTTTAAATATTCTAAGCAACAACACCCCTTTGCCTCCCTTTCCTCAGCCTTGGGGGTATTTCCACCCTGACTCCATCTGTCTCCTTTCCTTTCACGCCACTTAATAGCTGCTCCCCAGTTCCATCCTCCTCTATATTTTAGGCTGTGATGAGAAAGTCTAAAGGATATTCATGGGTTTGGACCTTGGGGGTCTCCACTGCAGTGTATTTATTCTGCCAGGTAATAACTACATTATTTTTAACTCAAATGGGAGATCTCTGCTGTAGGGAGGGCTTGACTTGACACACTATGATGGAGAAAGTGCCCCCATCATGTCATTAGGAAGAAGTTCTTGCCCAGGAGGGTGGGGAGACACTGGCCAAGGTTGCCCAGAGAGGTGCTGGAAGCCCCATCCCTGGAGATGTTGAAGACCAGGCTGGCTGGGGCTGTGAGCAACTGATGTAGTGGGAGGTGTTGGAACGAGATGATCTTGGAGGTCCCTTCCAACCCTGACAATTCTGATTCTATATCACAGAACCACAGAGTGGGGACCTCTGGAGATCATCTCATCCAACCCCTCTGCTAAAGCAGAGTCACCTACAGGAGGCTGCCCAGGATCACAGAACGTCAGGGGTTGGAAGGGACCTCAAAAGATCATCTAGTCCAACCCCCCAACCGGAGCAGGATCAGGTCACACAGGAACACATCCAGGTGGGTTCTGAATGTCTCCATCACTCCACTGAAGTCCTAAGACATGGGGGCGAGTGACAAGCTGTGGGGGACTCACCAGATGGAT
>VYZX01004485.1:225425-261132 GCA_013401335.1 Brachypteracias leptosomus | reverse complement strand
GGCTCTTGGCCGTGTTGTGACCATGATCTTCTCTCGGGCCGGGAGGGAACCGACCCCTGGGTGCTGCTTCCCTCACGTCCCTGCGCTGCTGCTCCTCTCCTTCCCCTCACCGAACTGCCCCTGTGCTCCTGCCCTGCGAGCCGCAAACAGCCGCAGCACCCCCGGGCCACACAATGAAGGGTTGTTTACATTTCCAGAGGGTTCTTATCACCTGACCGGGGGTGGGTGGAGCTGGTTCCGCCCCCGCCACCTCCGCAGCCCGCCCAGGGGCGGGGTGTGGGCACCGCCGGCCTGTTTACGGCTCGTTCAGATCAGCCGCCGGGGCCTCTCGGCTCCGCCCTCGTCGCCTCAGCGGCCCGTCCACCAGCGGCCCGCCCCTTGCCTTTAAAAAGCCCCCAAACGGCTCCTTGCTGATCTCTTCTGCCGTGATTTCTTGGGGAGGTGTGGGCTCACCCGCACCAGAGCCGGTCTGCTCGGCGAGGGTCGTGTCCAGGTGGGTTTGGACTCTCTCTGGGCAGCCTGGGTCAGGCTCTGTCACTCTCACACCCGAGAAGTTCTTCCTCGTGTTCAGGTGGAGCCTCCTGGGTTCCAGTTGGTGCCCGCTGCCCCTTGGCCTGTCCCTGGGCACCACTGAGCAGAGTCTGGCCCCAGCCTCTTGCCCCCACCCTTTAGCTCTTGAGCAGATCCCCTCTGGGGCTTCTCTTCCCCGGGGCTCTCAGCCTGTCCTGGCTATAGAGATCCTCCAGTCCCCTCAGTGTCTTCATAGTCTCCACTGGACTCTCTCCAATAGCTCCTTGTCTGTCTGGAACTGGGAACCCCAGCACTAGACCCAGTACTCCAGAGGTGGCCTCACTAGGGCAGCGTAGAGGGGGAGAAGAACCTCCCTTGACCTGCTGGCCACACTCTTTTTAATACACCCCAGGAGACCATTGGTCTTCTTGGCCACAGGGGCACATTATTGGCTCATGGGCAACTCCCAGGTTCTTCACAGAGCTGCTTTCCAGCAGGTCACCCTCTCCCCTGTACTGGTCCATGGGGTTATTCCTACCTAGGTTTGGGGGACTTCATGAGGTTCCTTCTGCCCAGCTCTCCAGCCTGGCCAGTTCTTGCTGAAGGTCAGCACATCTCCTCTGTGTCAGACACTCCTTCCAGTTTTGTATCAACACCAGAATGGTCCTTGCTCACACTCTCAGGGTCTCTTGTTTCTCCTGGTACGTTGCCATGGTTGATCTCGTTGCAATCCTTGTTATCATACACCAAGCAAGAAAACCAGAACATTGAACTTCTGCTGAATATGACACCATTTATCTT
The DNA here is from genome assembly GCA_013401335.1 of Brachypteracias leptosomus. Taxonomy (NCBI): domain Eukaryota; kingdom Metazoa; phylum Chordata; class Aves; order Coraciiformes; family Brachypteraciidae; genus Brachypteracias; species Brachypteracias leptosomus. The sequence goes on along the minus strand of VYZX01004485.1, from coordinate 259,821 downwards.
GTATTTCATTCTTCTATGACTCACTTGGGCCACTAGTTTCCCCTGCTCTTCCAATTCTGAGGAGCACAAATGAGCTTCATGCTGCCCCACTGTGTGTTTTCCTTGTGGTTTACACTGAGCAGCTCAACCACTCTCCAAATCTCTGCCTGTCTTCTCCCAAACCCTTGTTCATTCCTCTCACCCCATGTACATGACAAATGATTGTGTCATCCTTCCACTGCAGGGCCCTGATCTGGGTGACAACGAGGTCCTAATCTCCCCCCATTGTTCAGCTCTTTCTCCCCTTAATCTCAATCAGCTCCATGTGTCAACAGCACTTGCTCTAAACCACTTATCACAGGCAAAATTTATTTAGAATTAATCAGGGACAATTTGAGGTGTTTGTTAAAGCAGCAACAATCCCAGCTTGACCTTGCAAAGAAATTTCTGTTCAAGAAATAACTTTTTTCTTTTTTTTCCTGCCTGATGCAGAGTTGAAAAAAACTTTCATTAAGGAACTAACGAAGGTGAAAGCAGCTGCTACACTTCAAGGAATTGCCAGTGACAAATTCTGCTTAACGAGCTTGATATTTTCTCTGTTTCTTTTTCTTTGAGAGGAGAACACACAAGCCTTGTAGGAACCACCTGCCCAGGTCCTGTCCAAGCTGCAAAAGGGTCTCATCGTGCTGGTTCCCCTCCCCAAACCTCACACCCTCAGAGTCAGAAGAGAAGTGGGAAGAGCAAGGTCACGTAGAAGTGTTGTTCTGGTTCTCCTTCCTTCCTAAACCATTTGCAACCATCAGTAAGACATGGTTGAACCTCTGAAGATGCACTAATTAAGCTGGGATGGTTTTACCCAGAGAAATATTCAGTGCTCCTGGGAGCAGAGAGACCCAGACTTGAGATATCTCCGTTTTTGGGTGGATGTTTACTCCCTAAATAAATAAAAATTATAAAAGGATTCCATATGGCAGCTCAGTAATGAGGATACAGCTCCCAGCTGCAAAGAAATCCTTGTACCCAACTCTGGACATGGGTTCTGACCACTAAGTCCTCCTGCAGAAGCTGGACCCCACCACTCAGTAGCCATGGTCAATGGTTTTACTGTTGGAAGGGACCTTCAAGATCATCTCCTTCCAACCCCCCTGGTGTCTCCTGGCCAAGAACTTCTTCCTAACATCTCATCTCAATCTCCCCACCTCTAGTTTGGACCCATTCCCCCCAGTCCTACCACTACCCAACAGCCTCAAAAGTCCCTCCCCAGCTTTCCATCTGTCCCCCAGATGCTCTTTTCTCCAAGTTCCCAAGTAGTTTCAGGATAAATGAGGGTACCTGGGACAAGTAATTAATTTTCTAGGGAAAAATAATTTCCTAGCTCTTTCTTTGTGCATATTTACCCTTTATTTTGAACTGGCCAGGAAAAGGGTATAATAATGTTATGCTCCAGGAGAGAAAAAGCTACAAGCTGGAGAAGGTGATGAAGGTAGGAAGATGATGAAGAAAGGAAAAAGAAATTAATAATACACACTTAAAAGTTTGAACTTGTTGGAACCAAGAAGTCCAGGAGAGTTTCTGAGAATCCAGGATTAAACTGCTAAAATCCATGAGCTTGGCCACCTGTCTTCATTTATAAACACCTTAATGAGAGCAGGCAGAATATGAGGAGGGTGACCCTGAAATCATGTTCCAGCAGCCATAAAATGAGCCCAGGGATGTCTGAACCAGTGGATACATCATGTTAACCACCAAGTGATGTGCCAAGAAAGATCCTTGGGAGCTCCTGGAGCAGCATCTCAGCCTCTCTGCTCCTTGAAAATTGATTATGCCATTGAGATTTGTAAATTAACCCATGAGCAGCTTTTATTTGCTCCCAGATATTCCCCTGGACTGGCCAAATGAAAAGTTTATGTATGTGTGGAGTTCTCTCTGTTGGAATTACACTCCAGCAACCTCATCTGCATAAGTCAGGGATTGTAATGACTTACTCAACTAAGCATACCCAGGCAGTTAATTACTTTTTTCCAAATGAAATGCCAAAATTATTTCCCAGCAGAGACGAGGCAATTGCTCACCCAGAGCAGCACGGGATGCTGTCAGCTTTAGAACAATTAATATGAAATTAATTTTAACAGACCACTGAGCCACGGCTAGGGAGCAGGGAGAGGTATAATGGGACCAAACAGAGCAGCTCAGTTGGCAAGTCCACTCCTCTGCCACCTCTCACCAGGAAATTCTGAGATTAGGGAACATGTGAAGCACCTTAGACAAAAATCCCTGGTTAGGAGGGAGGGCAGAGCCCCCAAGAGGGTAGAAGTTATCTTTAGAAGCACATCATGCCAGGTGATCTCCAGAGGTCCCTTCCAACCCCTGCTATTCTGTCATTCTATGTACTGACAAGCTTGGAAATTAGCAGACAAAGGCAAGTTCTTCATGTTCCCACCACGCAAGAGGGAGTGGGGAACTTTCCAGGGCTTGGAGAAGACAGAGTGTGTGTGTCTGGTGTGTCCTGGTTGAAGAGTTGAGATAAAATCATGTCGCAAGCAAAGGGGATGGCACAACACCACCAGTTTGGGACTGGGCTGGTCAATCTGGGATGTGTGACCACCCTTATTGACTAATTTAGGCTGAGCTGCAGCTCATCCTGACCTGGTCCAGAATATGTGTTGTCTTTCATGGTGGGAAGGTCTCTGTGGCTTTGGTCTGAGTGGCAGAGCCACTTGTTGCCCTTTCATTCCTGCTTTCTGCCCCCTCTTCCATGTCCCATGGGTTTTGGACACTCATCTCCAGGAATAACACAATGGGTGGATATTTCCTGGGTTTCCAGTTCAGAGATCATGGGCAGCTTGTCAGGGTCATTTTACCTTCTACCCAAGCTACACCAACAGCAGAGTCTTTTCTGTTTCACTCTGAACTCAACATTTCTACCTAGGTAGAGCCTTGCTGGAGAAAGCCCTTTGCAGTTCCATGAAGTCCTCCTACCACAGAGAAGAAAGGAGAAGAGGCCCTTTGGACTCTCAGGGATCTGAAGGGTCTGGATTGGTGTAATAAGAACCTTTCTGAGGTTCACAATAAAAGCCAAGAGATGTATTTTTGGAAGGCAGAAGCTCCTCTGAGCTCACCCAGCAGAACAACTTGGGACAATCACTTGACAAAATCTCCTAAATTCAATTTCAGATGAAAAAACCTCATGGAAATTAAACCAGCAGCCCATGCATTAAAAACAAAATAAATCAGGCTACTTGAGAAGCACTTTCTAAAGAGGAAACCACAGCCCCATGTCCCTAACCTGGGAGGTACTGACACGCTGGGGCAGTGGAGCTGCAAGACCTTCAGATCACAGAGTGATTCTCCATTCTCTGACTCCTGTTTCACCCCCAGCTTGTCCTCACAGAGATGTTCAGGAAATTAAATCTCTGCTAACAGGGATGAGAACAGGCTCACTACCTCCTGCCCAAGGTTTGCAGCCTGCCTTGAGTTTGCTGTGGCTGTAGCTACACATCCCTGTGGGTCATCTTGGTAGTGACAGGACAAGGGGTGGTGGTTTGAAGCTAGAAAAGGGGAGATTTAGGTTGGATATTAGAAAAAAGTTCCTTAATCTGAGAGTGATTGAGCACTGGAACAGGTTGTGGTGGAGGCCCCATCCCTGGAGTCCTTCAAGGTCAGGCTGGATGGGGCTCTGAGCAGCCTGCCCTAGGTAGAGATGTCCCTGCTGGTGGAGGGAGGTTGGACCAGGTGACCTCTGGAGGTCCCTTCCAGCCTCAAACATTCTATGGTTCTATGAAGGACTCCAGGGATGGGGCCTCCACCCCCTCTCTGCAGCCCATTCCACTCATCTCTCACCCTCAGATTGAAGAACTTTTTCCTAATATCCACCCTAAATCTCTCCTTTCCCAGCTTCAAACCATCACTCCTTGTCCTGTCATTACAAACCCTTTTGAACAGACCTTCCCCTGCCTTCCTGGAGCCCCTTCAGGTCCTGGAAGGTCACTCTAAGGTCCCCCCTTAAATCATTCTCTTTCCTCAGAAGAGCTGGTGGAAACATTTCTCACCTGTGCTGAGCAAACCCATGTTTTTTCTCAGATACAGGGAGCAGTCAGCAGGTTCCTTCCTTAAACCATTCTGAAAACACCCAGAGCACAAACACCTCCAACTTACTGAGTGGGAAATGAGAAAAACCCCACAAATTTCAGATTCACCCCTAAATCAGCCTTCAGCCCAAACCCTCTCCCCTCCCAGCCCCTGCTCTCACCTCTTTGCTCTGCAGGGCTCTCCACAGGGCTCCAGGAGAGCTGCTGCCTGGGCACAGCTGGTTGCAGAGCCATGTGCTGAGGAATTTCTCTCTTTATTGACAGATGCAAGTCAGCTCCTCAAGCTCCAAGAGCATGTGGCACCAAACCCAGGTCCCAGAGCTCACCTGCCTCTGATTTCTGCTCCATCCATGGATCTCATGGCCAGATTGGTGACCACCGATGCCTGCACTTGGGCAGCTGGGCTGAGGTTTCTCTCCAGATGAGGGATAATCAGCTGGGATGAGAAACACCCCATTGGAGGCTCCCAGATCCTGCCCTTTCAGGATGTTCTGACTTGAAACAACTTTCTCGCAGCTGTTCCCATTCTCTCCAGCCCCTCAAAATGCCCTGTACAGGAAGATTTAAGAGGGGGAAATCTTGCTGGAGGAAAAGAGGCAGCACACCCTGTCCCCAGACACTTCTGCTGCCTTGAGAGGGGGTTCAGAGAGTCAGGGAAGTGCCTCCAGGTGCATTTCTTGAGGGGTGGATGGAAGAAGTTGTATCTATCTGTGCACCTGCACTTATTTGTACTGAGTACGTTTCAATTTCCATGTAATGGGGAAGGAAGCATCCTGTTATCACTCAAATTTCCCTTTGATTGCCGTTTTCCCTTTGAGAGAGAAGTAGTGAATGAAAACACCAGATATTCAATGGGAAGAAAATGATAGAACTTCCTGAAGAGATAAATGCACCAAGATAAACCCCTGAACAGCTCTTGCCTTGGACACCAACTCTGGTGGGGCTCTGAGCAGCCTGCCCTAGGTAGAGATGTCCCTGCTGGTGGAGGGAGGTTGGACCAGCTGAGCTCTGGAGGTCCCTTCCAGCCTCAACCATTCTCTGATTCTATAACTGCATTTACAAATTGTGGGCTTCTAGAGCCTGAGAAAACCCCAAGGTGCCTGAGCCCAGAATTAACCCCACACTAACTCAATTACTTAGTCCTTAAACTAGCACAGATTATTTATCATCCAGTCCCTGCTGCCCCTTTGCCCACGAGGATGGGATTGATATTCTCCTGGTGATCCCCCAAGAGGGATGCTGGCACTAAAAGGGCTCCTGTCCCATTTTCCCAGTGGCCTCTTTGCAGGTTTCCTGAAGAAAACTAAAACACCAATTAAAGAATATTTAAAGCCCTATTAAAACCAACTTACTGGCTGGCTGGGGGGAATAAAAAACAACCCTGGAGATATTTCATGGCCTGTGAAACACTCAGCACTGTCCAGTGGGCACTTGAGCTCTGCTGGAGTCCCTCCTGTTTGGAATGAATCACCAGCTGGTGCTCTGGATGGTCGTGGGTAATTAACCCCTTTGACATGAAGCAGAGAAGTTGTTGCAGTTTTATGAGTCACAAACTGTGCTGGTAGCAAGAATAATTCTGCCCCTGAGCCTTAATTTTATGTCTTAATTGGAGAAAATGCTGGTCCATAGGTAGGGGAGGATGGGGGAGAGAAGAGATGTGAGGGAAACCTGCTCAGAAAAACTTCCACCAGCTCCTAACAGCACCTGAGGGCCACAAAGTGGCAGGAAAAGCAGAATTCCTCTGGGAAATGGGTGTAATTTAGTGTATAATGGTCCAGGCATTGATGTTGGGAAGTGAAACAAAAGGGCTGGAACATCTCTCCTATAAAGACAGGGTTGGGGTTGTTCAGGCTGGAGAAGAGAAGGCTCCCAGGGGACCTTCTGGTGGCCTTCCAGGATCTGAAGGGGGCTCCAAGAAAGCTGGGGAGGGACTTTTGAGGCTGTCGGGTAGTGGTAGGACTGGGGGGAATGGGTGGGGGAGATTGAGATGAGACATTAGGAAGAAGTTCTTGCCCAGGAGGGTGGGGAGACACTGGCCCAGGTTGGCCAGAGAGGTGCTGGAAGCCCCATCCCTGGAGATGTTGAAGGCCAGGCTGGTGGGGCTGTGAGCAACTGATGTAGTGGGAGGTTGGAACTAGATGATCTTGAAGGTCCCTTCCAACCCAGCCCATTCTCTGACTCCATGATAAGTGGACCTGGGCATTCATTTATCTCCCTCCAAGCACCTAGATCAGGACTATGTCCATGTAAACTCCTTTTCTTCACCATTGAGGAAAGTGGCTGCCCAAGAGTCTCCTGGGATCCTGCAAGTCTGGGTCTGACTTAAGTTTTTATAATGATTGTCCCTGATGCTGACCTCTTCTATCTGTCTTTAAACCACTCCTTTAAACGGATTAAATTGATTTAAACTGATTAAATTGATTTCAATTGATCACCATCAAGGCTGTGAAGGGCAGTCAATGAATGTGCAGAGCAAGAAAAAAAAAGCTGAGGTTCCTCCCAAGGGCAATAACAGCAGGAAAGAAAAGTTGCAACACCCCTCACCACTGCAACACACAAAAAAATCAAAGTTTAAATTAACATTTCTGGTCCAGAGGAAATTCAGGTTTTTTCTCAGGGAGGAAAATACATTTTTGGAGTGAGAAGCAGCATTTTTCTGAGCTGCTGTCAGGAAGGAGAACTCCATATGCAGCCCCAGCCTACTCCTTCCTCGTGCATTGTCAAGCTTAGGCTGAAGAACCAGAACCTCCAGGATTCCACAAGCTCCCTCCCCACCCCATCCCAGCTCTTCAGTGCTCTCCAGAGCTCCTCAAAGGACCATGTGAAGCCCTCAGAGCTTAGACCAACCTCTCCAGCTTCCATCTGCACTAGGGAAATGTCAACGTGTTGAAAACCCCCCCCAAGAGAAGGGATTCAAGGGCAGGGCTGTTGGAAGGAGTGAAAAGGCTTTTTGGGGGGCATTTATGACCCAGGAACCTCAATTAAACCTCTCTCCAGTCTCTGAGACCTTCCTGCAGCCAGGATTTGGGTTGAACCTCTCCTAAAAATGAATTCACCCCCAGGCTTGTCTATTAATGTCCTTCAGGCTTGAGTGTTCTTGGCAACCTTCTCCTTCCCTTAGAATTTTGTCATGATTTTAGGTTTGCAATTTCCATCAGAGGCTGGAAAATGCTCATATATGGCCTCAAACAAGTGAATGAAATGGCTTCAGGGTGCTTTGATTTGAGGCTTGAATCCCAGCAGCTGTAATTGGGAATAATCAAAATATGGCTTTTATTTGGCTTTAAAAATTCCCCTTCTAGAAAATAGTTGGTGTTTCCTCTGCTCCTCTCATTAATACTTTGATTTATGGCCAGCAATGTTGCAGAAGAGGCTTTTTCCTTCAGCTGAAAAACTTGAAATCTGCCCTCAAGATTTGCAAGATGATTTAATGACACCAGAACTGGGTGAATCAGATATTCTGGATGGTGCTTTCTTTGGCCAGGTTCCCTTAAGCACATATGTCTTTATTCAGCAGCACATCCAGGGCTTTAAGTGAGTATTTCATGTGTGCCTGACAGAGTTTTTTCCAGAGGAAAGTTGCCAATAAAACTTTCTCCTACGTTGTCATAAAATACCTTTATTTTTAGTGCATTACGTGGTGCCAGGAAGGTGACAAAATTAATTTAATATCTTATTAAAATCCCTTCCTGGCGTGTGTCTGATAATAGAGGGGTTGATAGAGATTTGTGGGGTTTCTGGTTGGATTTTTTTTGTTGGTTTATAGTGTAAAATATACTTTGTTGTTGTTTTATAGTTTAAAATATGCCATCAACTTGTGGAGGTGGAAGTCACCTCTTTCTAAACCAAGTGTGTAGAAAACGACTCCTCCCATTCCTGGGTTAATTACAGCAATAATTAATGGACAACCAAAGGTTCCCCTCCTTGAACTGACAATGGATGCAACCCTATCACCCTAAAAAAGGCAATTTGGAGGTAGAGAAATGGAGAATTGTCCTCAAAAGGACCTTCAAGGGAGTCTGGGAACATCCTTGTGGACATGGACATCCCATCAAGACCTTGGCCAACCTACTGCCCTGGAGGCACTGGATGAACCCTTTGCAGGGTGAGAGCAGCTCCATCATGGATTCCTACCCTGAACCTGCCTCTCCTTGGTCCTCCACCTCCGTGTTCCTTCCATATTTCATGGTTTATTAATGTCTTTGGCAGGGAGGATGATCCACCCCAGGGGAAGGCACCAGGTTGAGAATACATAGATCAAACCAAAGTGCAGGCACTGGCTGAGCAGCCCCTGGGAGAAGAGTCCAAAGGAAATCAATAGGATATTGAAAGTGTGATTGGAGGAACTTCTTGGGTTTTAATAATAATGTGATCAATCAAAAGGCCCAGCCTGAGAGGTGGGGATCAGGCAGGAGGGGAAGAGGGAAAATCAATGGCTCTGGTGGCTGGGCTCTCAAGTCACACACGGTCACAGTTCAGTCATAATCATTTCCCCATCAATTAATTCTTTTAAGCACTCCCAGGAGGGAGAGGGATGAGCACTGCACTGGCCTGGGTGGAGAGCAAGTTCCCCACAGTGATGAAGTGGGGATTTATGGATGAAATGGAGCCATATTGTTGGGTTTGGTGTGACAAGGGAGGGAGGCTGCCTCCACTTAAAGGGTAATGGTCCCTTTGGGCTATGTGGGGACATCTAGAGATTGCAGCGATGGGTTGATCACGAGCTGGCTTTGAGCTACCATTGAAGATAAAGGGATGTTGTGTTCAGGGATAACTGGGGAGTCAAATGAGAGAACATCAGCTCCCTACTGGTAGAGTATGAAGGGCAACACTGCCATGGGAGTCTAGAAACCTCTGAGAGAATCAGAGAATTGTCAGGGTTGGAAGGGACCTTCAAGATCATCCAGCTCCAACCCCCTGCCATGGGCAGGGACACCTCCCACTACATCAGTTGCTCAGAGCTTCATCCAACTTGGTCTTGAACATCTCCAGGGATGGGGCTTCCAGCACCTCTCTGGGCAACCTGGGCCAGTGTCTCCCCACCCTCCTGGGCAACAACTTCTTCCTAACATCTCATCTCAATCTCCCCACCTCTAGTTTGGACCCATTCCCCCCATTCCTACCACTACCCAACAGCCTCAAAAGTCCCTCCCCAGCTTTCTTGGAGGCCCCTTGAGATCCTGGAAGGCCACCAGAAGGTCCCCTGGGAACCTTCTCTTCTCCAGCCTGAACAACCCCAACTCTCTCAGTCTCTCCTCGTAGCAGAGGTGCTCCAGCCTCTGACCATCCTCATGGCCCTTCAGCATGTTTCCAGGCTGGGGGTCCTTGTTTAGGGTCACTCAGACCCTCAGCAGCAGAGACAAGAACAGGACAGTCCCACACCCCATTTTAATCCATCCCAGTTCCCTCCTCTTGTAGCTCCTGGGCTGCCCCGTCTCCCTCATCCCCAGGTCCCCAATCTCCCAGGCAATCACTAATTGAGATTCCCAGCGACTCCTTCTCCTGCTCATTCCACATTCCTGGGGAGTTGCTTCCTTTCAAAACTCATTAGTGGCATTTATCCTCCTTTAAATGAGAGAAAGCCACCTAGGTAAGATATACAAATGGCACGTTGTCTGTGGAGGATTGTTAAAACTGGGAAGAAGAAGAAGAAGAGGATGCTGAGGAGATAAAAATTCCTCCAGCAAATTATCTAGAGGGGGGGAAGACAGACAAAGGTCTGCTGGAAGGCAGGGCTGGCTCTTGGGGAGGACTCAGGCAAGCTCTGAAGTGGCAAAGGGGGATCTGTAGAGAGCTTTTCACCTCCAAATGACAAGAAAATGGAAGAGCAGAACAAAGGGATTAAGGAGGTAGGCAGGGAAGAGGGAGCTGGTGAGCAGGAGACCTGTGGATAAGGAGTGGTGCTCAAATAGCAAAGTTATTTCTGGATATGGGACCTACAAGTTTTGCCTAGAGCTCAAGCTATGAAGTTCTGGCCCCGTCCTGGCTCAATGTCAAAGCAAGGTCAGGAGAGGCATCAACCCATTGTCTTCTGCAGGCTCTTGGAGAGGGTCTCTGCTCACCCAACAGAGCTACGTGAGTGGATGAAATGGGTCAGTCAGGTACCAAAGTTGTCCAACCATGGCAATAGGAACTTAATAGAATCATAGAATGCTCAGGGTTGTTATAGAATCATCGAATGGTTGAGGCTGGAAGGGACCTCCAGAGCTCAGCTGGTCCAACCTCCCTCCACCAGCAGGGACATCTCTACCTAGGGCAGGCTGCTCAGAGCCCCATCCAGCCTGACCTTGAAGGACTCCAGGGATGGGGCCTCCACCCCCTCTCTGGGCAGCCCCTTCCACTGATCTCTCACCCTCACATTAAAGAACTTTTTTCTCATATCCACCCTAAATCTCTCCTTTCCCAGCTTCAAACCATCCCTCCTGGTCCTATCATTACAAACCCTTTTGACCAGACCTTCCCTCTCCCTCCAATATATTTCAGTAAAGAATTTTTTCCTAATATCCAACCTAAACCTCCCCTGAGGCAACTTGAGCCCAATGAGGAAACTGAGGCAGGAGGAGGTTGAAAAAAAGATTTCAAAATTAGTACGTGGAAGAATGAGGAATAAAAAGGTCTGTTGTCCTGACCTACAAGTAAAAGAGCATTTTTCTGCTTGTTTTTTGGGGCTAATCAATTCCTTATCCTTCTTTTTCTGACACTTACATGAGGTTTTCCATCTGAAGTCCCTGACTGGAGCTGCTTCTACCTCAATCACAAGATTGCTTTGAAACCCAAGGGATGCTGCTGCTGCTACTACTGAGACTAATAATCCACCAGGCAGCCTCTTTACCTGGTTCTTCTCATGCTGCCTTCCCATTTTCAAGCTATTTTCTCCAGGCACAGGGGGGAGAAACATCCTTAAAAACCCCAACTTGGATTTTTGAGTAATCCTGTGTCACCAGCAATTAGAGTTTACAGCAGAGACAAGCAAGTAACCCAGGGGCTGGCAAGAACCAAGGAGAAAACCCATCTCTAGCTCAGTGAAAATACATCAAAACACATTTGTAAGCAGAGAAAGAGCAGGTTCTGTCCAGGGAAACCTGGCTAGGGGGAAGTTTGTGCAAGAAAAACAAGTTACATGAAGAAAGGCAAACCTGAAACATGAGATCTCATCCGTGAGTTATAGAATCAAGGAATGGGTTGGGTTGGAAGGAACCTTCAAGATCGTAGAATCAGAATTGTCAGGGTTGGAAGGGACCTTCAAGATCATCCAGTTCCAACCCCCCTGCCATGGGCAGGGACACCTCCCACTAGAGCAGGTTGCTCAGAACTCCATCCAACCTGGTCTTGAACACCTCCAGGGATGGGGCTTCCAGCACCTCTCTGGGCAACCTGGGCCAGTGTCTCCCCACCCTCCTGGGCAACAACTTCTTCCTAACGTCTCATCTCAATCTCCCCACCTCTAGTTTGGAGCCATTCCCCCCACTCCTACCACTACCTGACAGCCTCAAAAGTCCCTCCCCAGCTTTCTTGTAGCCCCCTTGAGATCCTGGAAGGCCACCAGAAGGTCCCCTTGGAGCCTTCTCTTCTCCAGCCTGAACAACCCCAACTCTCTCAGCCTGTCCTAGTTCCAGCCCTCTGATCATCTCCATGGCTCTCCTCTGAACCTTCTCCAACAGATCTATGCCCTCTTGGGGCCTTCAGAGCTGGGCTCAGTGCTCCAGTTATGCTAAGAGACCATTTTCCTCAGCAAACTCCTGAGAAAACAGGTTGATGTGCAATGGAGCCAAGTTATTTTACCCTCTTTTATAATTAATAATCAGCTGTAACCAACGCTTGGTTGAGCCTCCTTGTCATCTGTCACTCACTGCCCACCTCCAGCTACAACCACTGACTATCCCACAGCTCCTCTCAAAGCACAGAGAGGTGAAATCAGGCACAGATGATGGGGGAAGAAGCTTGAGAAGACATCTGATGATAACAGAAGACCAAGAAATGGTTCTGCTGGAGAGAACTGCTCAGCTTTAGAAGCAAAAAGCATCTCTCCAAAATCTCCATGTGAAGATGTTCACTACTAAATGTGCATCCCCATGGAGGAGAAGATTCCTCCAGCTGGTTGCAAAGCCAGGTTCTCACAATCAGGTCAGCCACGAGCATCCAAAAATCATGAGAGAAGATTAAAAAGGACAGGATTGGAAAAAATGCAGCATGAGTTGGTTTATGAATACATCCAGGGAGGTTGTTAGAGTCATAGAACTGTCAGGGTTGGAAGGGACCTTCAAGATCATCCAGTTCCACCCCCTGCCATGGGCAGGGACACCTCCCACTACATCAGTTGCTCACAGCCCCAGCCAACCTTGAACATCTCCAGGGATGGGGCTTCCAGCCCCTCTCTGGGCAACCTGGGCCAGTGTCGCCCCACCCTCCTGGGCAAGAACTTCTTCCTAACATCTCATCTCAATCTCCCCCCCTCTAGTTTGATCCATTCCCCCCAGTCCTCCCACTGCCCGACAGCCTCAAAAGTCCCTCCCCAGCTTTCTTGGAGCCCCCTTCAGGTACTTAAATTAAAAAATAAATTAATAAAATCATAATTAAAGATTATTGACTAAGCACAGAAGTTGCTAAACCTTTCAAAGCCTGTTTGGTTGTTTGCTTTATGTTCTCCTGTGATTCAATCTTTATGGGCAATGCACAGACAGAATAAACTCCTTGAGATATTTCCAAGCAGAAAAACCCCAGAAGGGACTAAGGTTCTATTTGCACATTTCATAAAGGGGTGTGTGGAAATGTAACATCATTTGCTGGCTGCATAAGTAATTAAATACACAGGAAAAGATCCAACTCTCTCCAACACTATCACAATTATCCATTATTCTCCTCCTGGTTTAATGAGTGTTTAGACTAAAAGCCTCTGTGAAGTTCTAACTGTGACTGGCATCTAGATAATGGATGCAGAGATTTAACAGCCTTGAAGTTCCTGGCCCCAGAATGATCCCAAAGTTCTGAACAATGGCATCTAAAATGTTGGGTTTCCCTTTATTCATCTCCCTGTCATTCCTCTGTCTTAATGAACTGTGAGGCTTGGAAAGGGAGGGAGATATTCATGTTAGAAGAGCAGATTCATAGAATCATAGAATGGGTTGGGAGAGACCTTAAAGGTCATAGAATTGTCAGGGTTGGAAGGGACCTCAAAGATCTTCCAGTTCCAACCCCCCTGCCATGGGCAGGGACACCTCCCACTAGAGCAGGTTGCTCAAAGCCCCATCCAACCTGGTCTTGGACACATCCAGAGATGGGGCATCCACAACTTCTCTGGGCAACCTCTTCTGGTGTCTCCCCACCCTCAGAGTGAAGAATTGTCTCTTGAAGGATCCACCTTATGAAGCTTTACTGTATCCAATTTAATTTCATTTATTTGTGAGGTCTCAGAGCTGCCTTCAGAAGAGGCTTCATCTCAGACACCTCAGCCACCAAGTTCACCATCTGGAAGTACTTATTTCTCTGTATTTACTCCAGAAGGAGCCTAGACACTTATTAATTTACAGGTAAGGAATTAATTTAGGATGGACTCAGCTCTTCTACATCTTCTTATCTGCATCAGACCATGATAGGGTCACCACATCTCCCCATCATTAGTCCAGTCTTATGAGTTTGACCAGAGCTGACCTATAAAACATCTCCCTTCATTTAAAAGTGTGAAGAAAAGCAAAAGTCCTGAGAATATTTATATATATATATATATATATAAAATTAATAATCTCTACCTGTATTTGGAGTGTTCACCTTGCTTGATGTTGGAATTTTCCTCACCTTGGCTCTTGTCTCACGTCTCTCTGCTGGATTAAAGAGCTGGGAGCAATTGTCTTGTTTTCTTTCCTCCTTCTCAAAGGCTTTATTTGCTTAATCAAATCACTCCAGCTTGTTTTGTTCCTAAAAACAGATGGAAGGCACTCAGGATAAAGAGAATAAACAGGGATGACAACCTCCAAAGCAAGGTAAATGTCTCCCAGCTCTGGAAGTTCTGCTGGTGAGGACACAAAGTTTTCCACCTGCTTTTTGTGCTCCCAGGACATGGTGAATAAATATAGGGGGGTCTGGAAGGAATAAATTCATGGGGTCCTGGAAGGATCTGAATTAATGGTGGGATCCATTTCTACCACAGTTCTTGGAGTTGCAAACCCTCTGTAGTGATAGGATGAGGGGTGATGGGTTCAAACTGGAAGAGGGGAGATCTAGGTTGGAAATTAGAAGGAAATTCTAGGTTGGAAATTAGAAGGAAATTCTAGGTTGGAAATTAGAAGGAAATTCTAGGTTGGAAATTAGAAGGAAATTCTAATGGGGAGACACTGGCCCAGGTTGCCCAGAGAGGTTGTGGATGCTCCATCCCTGGAGATGTTCAAGACCAGGTTGGATGGGGCTTGGAGCAACCTGGTCTAGTGGGAGGTGTCCTTACCCTTGGGGTTGGAACAAGATGATCTTTGAGGTCCCTCAACCCATTCTATGATGATTCTATGGTTAAGCAGAGACTGCTGGCACCTGGAACAACCCCACACTTGCTTTGTCCACCTCCTTGGTGGGCAGGTACTTGAGAAGGAGCCATATTCAGTGTTTTAAGTTTCTCCAGGTAGATTGCAGGATGATGGAGGTGTCAGACACAGATTATAGGGGAACTGACATGGACTAAGATAGTCTAAATATTTCAGCTATAACAACAACCTCCACCTTTCCCTTCTCTCCCTCCAGTACTTATCTTATTACTACATTTCATGGTGTTGCTCAGGGGGGTTCCTCTTCTTGTTACAGCTGGATAATTCCTTTATCACTCCAAGGTTGTCTATTAGATCTCTCCCTCTATAAATCTTGCCCCTTAGTTATTCTCACACACTTTCTCTTCTTTTTTTATTACTAGTTTTGAGCTTGGCAGGTCCTGGTATTTCCCAGCAAAGTCCTCACTCACCATCAATCATTCTCCTTCAGATGGCTTTGAATTGGAGACCTCCTTGCTGCTCCAGATGGTTTCAATCTGGGGAGAGCTGGGCCAGGGTGAATCAGCAGGAGCTCAGTAGAACTTGCCAGGGAGACTAGTCTCTAAAATGATGGGTTCCCCCAGGAGATTGACTCCTCCTGAGAATCCCTAGTCCTGTAGTAGAAAATACCAGTGTTAAAAGCTTGGTTTAGAAGTATGGAAGGAGAGAAGAATGAGGAAAGGTAGCATTGGAAAGACCAGTCCATCAATATTCTAATGTGTCCACCTCTTCAAACCATAGAATCATCAGGGTTGGAAGGGACCTTCAAGATCATCCAGTTCCAACCCCCCTGCCATGGGCAGGGACACCTCCCACGAGAGCAGGTTGCTCACAGCCCCATCCAGCCTGCTCTTGAACATCTCCAGGGATGGGGCTTCCAGCACCTCTCTGGGCAACCTGGGCCAGTGTCTCCCCACCCTCCTGGGCAACAACTTCTTCCTAACATCTCACCTCAATCTCCCCACCTCTAGTTTGGAGCCATTCCCCCCAGTCCTATCACTACCCCACAGCCTCAAAAGGCCCTCCCCAGCTTTCCTGTAGCCCCCTTCAGATCCTGGAAGGCCTGGCTCTTCTAGCTCTCTCCTTCCTAAGACCAACACCCAACTCAGCACCATCCCCTCACCATACCTGCATCTTTTATTCTTCATCTGTTTGCTCTTCTCCATCTCCAATCAGCCAAGGGGGACACAGCACTGAGAGAGAGCTCAGCAAGTGACCCCAACAAGAAGCTCCTCCAACTGACCCCAACAGGGACTCTCTTCAAACTGATCAGCTCCTTGTTTTGGTTGGTTCCTGGTTAATTATCTCCAGCCTCACCCACCACCCCAACCACCATCACCTGGGGGCAGTTGGTTCCTCACACAGCTGGGGCAGGTTCTGTCTCTGGGGCTTTGGGGAACAAAACCTGTTGCTGGGTTGGGACTCAGCCATAGGTCAACTCCAACTCAGGACCCCAGCACCTCAAGAAGGACCTGAGGGTCCCTTCCAACCCCTAACATTGATTCTGTGATTCTGTTTCTGTGTATTTCAGGCACCCTGTAAGAAGCTGGGATACCCAGAACTCTAAATCAGTGCAATCATCTGGAAAGCCCTAAAAAGCCCCACTGCTCCTAAAGCCAGAAGACTGCAAATGGTCATTAAATGCTCTGTGTAGGTGCTGGGACAGGGGGAACCTCCTGAGGGAGAGTTTTAAAATAGAGCAAGGATGCTGATGATGAAATATTTGAAGCTAAACTCATTTGTTTGTGTTTGTGTGAGTGCACCAGGAACATGTGGGTTTGCAGGAGAGGCTGGGAGAGGCTCTTTGGATGCCAGGACTCTGGGCTGGTGCTTTCATGTGGCCAACCCCCTGTAATTGAAGATTAACAACCCAACTGGTTGCCCTGGAGGAAGGAGCCACCTCCCTTCCACCCAAATCGATTGTGCTCATCCATTCAGGGTATTGATTTTCCTTCAGCCCTTCACTCCAAGCCCTCCAGGCAGGTGGGTACATCAGAGTGGTTGCCAGAGTCCTTCATGCTGGTTCTGACAGAGAACTGTTGGTCTTCTCCAGCTGGGGGAGGCAGTTGTGCTTTTAGAGTCACCCTTGTTTGGGAAGCAACCATCCAATTAGGTCCTGCCAGAGACAGGAATGTTCTGTCCATCAATAAGCAAAGTGTTCTGCACCCACCTTTTGTCAAGGGCTGATGGGGCTCTGAGCAGCCTGCCCTAGGTAGAGATGTCCCTGCTGGGGTAGGGAGGTTGGACCAGATGAGCTCTGGAGGTCCCTTCCAGCCTCTCTGGCTCAAAGCTTGCTGAAGGCTGTTAAAGGATTCATCCCTTTAATTGGAAACCTCCAGAAAATAAACGGCATCCTTTTGATGCATTAAAAGTGTGGCCAGCAGATCATGGGAGGTGATTCTGCCCTCATGAGACCCTACCTGGAGCACTGCATCCAGCTCTGGAGCCCCCAAAACAACAAGGACATAGATCTGTTGGAGCAGGTCCAGAGAAGGGCCACAAAGATGGTCAGAGGCTGGAGCACCTCTGCTACGAGGACACACTGAGAGAGTTGGGGTTGTTGAGCCTGGAGAAGAGAAGGCTCCCAGGGGACCTTCTGGTGGCCTTCCAGGATCTGAAGGGGGCTCCAAGAAAGCTGGGGAGGGACTTTTGAGGCTGTTGGGTAGTGGTAGGACTGGGGGGAATGGTCCAAACTAGAGGTGGGGAGATTGAGATGAGATGTTAGGAAGAAGTTCTTGGCCAGGAGGGTGGGGAGACACTGGCCCAGGTTGGCCAGAGAGGTGCTGGAAGCCCCATCCCTGGAGGTGTTCAAGACCAGGCTGGATGAAGCTCTGAGCAACCTGCTCTAGTGGGAGATGCCCCTGCCCATGGCAGGGGGGTTGGAACGAGATGATCTTGAAGGTCCCTTCCAACCCTGACAATTCTATGGTTCTATGACTTTTATCCTGAGACTTTCTGTGTCCCGGCAGCCTTTGATGGATTGATCCTGCAGGACCTATCCATGTAGTCCATGAACTCAACCAAGCATCCATCATATCCTAGGAGAGCTGAACCACACTTGGAATGAAGAACAACCTGCTTGTGTTTCTTCTGCCTCTTCTCCCTGGTGACCTCTCATCACACTGGAGCAAAGAGAGCAATTAACCCTTCTCTGATGTCTCCAAGCCACTCCTGGTGCACTCCATCAAACACAGTAACTCCTGAATTGTGGATTATTTGCTTAGTGGACCCTGGAAACTTCATTTGAGCTTCATGTGTGAAACCTTTTCCTATAGCCCTCAGAAAATCCTGCTGGGAAAAGTTGTTAGCACATGGAGATACTACCAGAAATTTGCAAGAAAAAATAGATTTTGGGGAAAGATGATGCAGAAAAATAATGTATCTATGTTGAATATATCACAGCTACAATCCAGAGCCTCTTTACCTGCCAGAATATGGATTTTTTTAGGGTCTCTGATGTAAAGGATTGGCAGTTTGAAAGCTGCAGGGAAAAAATAACAGACCTGTCAGCAGCTCTGAGTCAATCTGATGGAGCAGTTTACCAGGAAAAGACACAAATTCAGATTAAAACCTCAGGGAAGGAAATCATGGAGGTGCTGGCAAGCTGTGAGGGACTCAGGGTGTGCCAGAAATGTCCCATAGGGACACTTCTGAACTTTAATGTGAGCAGAAATCATGTTAGCAGAGCCCATGGAGTTGTAATTATCCCACATCCCAACCTAGGGGGGGGAGGGATAAAATTTTGGCCTCTCTTTAGCCACAGGTGTGATGCTACCACTGCTTTTTACTCTTGTTTTCAACTCAGAGCACTCAGATGATCTTGAAGGTCCCTTCCAACCCTGGCAATTCTATGATTCTGTGCTTGGATTTTGGTGCAGCTTGAAATAAAGTTAAAATCTCCTGGTTTGAGGTGAGGGAGAGAAAAACATCTTCCTACTGTCCCAGGGTGAGTGTTGCAGGGTCAAGTGGAGAGTGTAGACCTTTGTTGGTTGATACCAAGGAGGTCAGGGAGGTGTCTTGGGTGCTTCCCCTGTTCCCAGGCTTGTTATTGCCATTCCCCCAGTCCTACCACTACCCAACAGCCTCAAAAGTCCCTCCCCAGCTTTCTTGGAGGCCCCTTCAGATCCTGGAAGGCCACCAGAAGGTCCCCTGGGAGCCTTCTCTTCTCCAGACTCAACAACCCCAACTCTCTCAGTCTGTCCCCATAGCAGAGGTGCTCCAGCCTCTGACCATCCTCGTGGCCCTTCTCTGGACACCTTCCAGTACCTCCAGATCTTTCTTGTCCTGGGGGCTCCAGACCTGGACACAGAGCTCCAGGTGGGGTCTCAGGAGGGTGGAGTAGAGGGGGACAATCCCCTCCCTGACCTGCTGGTCATGTTCCTCTTGCTGCAGCCCAGGACACCATTGGCTTTCTGGGCTGCAAGTGTCCCCTGATGGCTCATGTTGAGCTTCTCCTCCACCACCAGCACCCCCAACTCCTTTCCTTCGGGGCTGCTCTCAAGCCAGCCCCTGCCCAACCTATAGTGATGCTTGGGAAAGCCTGAAAAGCAGGGAGAAAATCAGAATAAGTGGCTAATAAACCATCCAGAGCCTCTCTGCAGCCTGCACTTTGATATTAAAGAATGTCCAACTGCAGTAATTATGCCTGTAATTAAAGGAGCTCTTAGGGGTTCATTTCTTCATGGCAGGGTCTATCTTTTTATTATAAACTCATTTATACAAGCTCATTAAGTAGCCCCCAGAACAATACGGGCACTGATTCACAGCTCTCTGCTGCAATAAATAAAGGCTATGAAGAGACTTTGGGGGGTTGGAGTCCCAGATCATTCCAATTAATGGGAAACTGGGAGAAATGGGATCATTTTCTGCTGTGTCCTGCCCTTGGTGTGTTCCTCCTCCCTTGTAGGCTTCAGTTTGCTTTGAAAGGGAGACTAAAGATCTGGCTCATGGTCACCAGTTGATGTGGTTCCAGACTGCAGAGAGGTTCTTCAGAGCAAGAAGAATGTGCAGTAGAATCAGAGAATGGTTGAGGCTGGAAGGGCCCTCCAGAGGTCACCTGGTCCAACCTCCCTCCACCAGCAGGGACATCTCTACCTAGGGCAGGCTGCTCAGAGCCCCAGCAAGCCTGAGCTTGAAGGACTCCAGGGCTGGGGCCTCCACCCCCTCTCTGGGCAATTAACCATCCCCATTTTATCTCCCATCACACACGGGCCAACACAGGATTTTGGGCACAGAGAAGAACGGGAATAACCATAAAGAGGTTGGACCAGATGACCTCTAGAGGTCCCTTCCAGCCTAAAACATTCAATGATTCTATGATCTGAACCTTTATTGATCCAAGGGCATCACCAAGTGTCTTACCCACCAGTGTCCCAGCCCCTGGGGAGCAGAAGTGGTAGCAGTGGAGAAAAGGGAGCAGAAAAAGACCTCAAGCCCTGACCAGGCAGAGAGATAAGGCTGATAAGATATCCCTTGGAAGCTTCTGCCACGTCAAGGCAGCTCAGCCCCATCACTCCCTGAGTGGGTGGTGTCTCCAGCCCACGTTACTGTGTCATTAGGGTGACATCTTTGTGCCTCTGAAGCTCTTATTTAACCACCTTACTCCTCGGGATGTGGAAGGAAAACATGGTCTTCTCCTCTTTGTGCTGCCTTTTCACAGCTGAAAATGGATCATAGAATGTTTGAGGCTGGAAGGGACCTCCAGAGGTCATCTGGTCCAACCTCCCTACACCAGCAGGGACATAGATTTGGAGTTGGCTTCCAATGTTGATCAAGAAATGGGAAATCCTCTGTAGGATAATGTAGGTTCTGCCAGTCCAGTCCCAAATAATGATTTATAATGAATTTCTGTAAAGATAATTGTTGGTCCTCCTCTGTCCAACCTTTTCCCTTGGTTAGTTGGGTGGAATTAAATATAACTCATATTTTTTTAGGTGTCACTAAGCTTGGGGGAGACCAAGAAGGGTGGGATTGCCAGAGATCACTTGGTAAAGTGTGTTCAAATAGTGTCTATTACAATGAGGTCAAAGTTCTACATACATCTAAGAGCAAAGAAGGCAGAGCAGGGGCTGATGCCATCCTGCAAATTAACATATAGAGTGGATTGAATCTTTATAGGGCTTCTATAAAGAGAGGAAGGCTCAGGGCAGATAAGCAGCCAAATATTGAGCTGGAGGTGGGAGTAAAAAGCTGCTCTTTTGAGTGGTAGGTCCATGTTTCAGCAGCTCCATCACGCAGTAGATGGTTGAGGAGCACGTTGCTCTCCTGTCCATTGACTGTGGAGCTCCTACTAGAAGAGTGACTCTCAGAGGACCTCCAAGGGTCACCTCTTTCCACCAGGAAGAGCAGACCCACCATCCAGGAGGCAGACGAGCTGTTGTTTAACATCTCAGCATCTTAGGCACCAGCAACACAGGTGGTTGTGACCTGAAACCAGCTTAAAAATCAGACATCATGGCTGGAGAAAGGTCAGGAGGACACACATGGGCTGTAGGAATCATCTAGGATATTTTCTGACCCTCTCAGCGGAGCAGACCCCAGGTAACCCCATTGCTATGGGGGTTTTGAAGACCCATCAAGCCAGGCTGAAATCCATCCCATTACATCAGGGAAGTTCATCCACAGCATCACATCCAAGTTCATTTAGGTAGAGCCAGGGTGTTAATTTAAAACAGAAAAAAACCCCTTAATTCCCACCCTTTGTGGCTGCTGCTGTCCTGTAGTAAACAAGTCATGACATGAGGCTCCAAAAGGGATTTAAATTCACTTGAAAAGAGGTTTTCTTGTTCTGGAATATACATATTCAGAGGAGAAATTAATAAAGATGGATCACTGTGGATTTCCTTCCCAGAAGGAGAAGTTATTTCCAAGGGAGGAGCATTTAGCCCTTCTTGATGGACCCATGAGGATGGGGAATGTTTCAGACCCTGAAAGTCCTCCCCGATTTTTTTATTCCTCTTTTTGGAGTATTTTTTTTTCTTCACCAAACTGGCAATAATTGCCCGTGATATCCGAATTAGTCCGTGCAATTTTTTATCAGGAACATTTGTAATTTAAATTGGATCTACAAAAGGAGAGTGATAAAAAACCCCCGATGTTCATTTCATGCTCATTATGGATCTCAGCTAGACTGATGGCATTTTAATATTAACATTGGGTAAAAAAAATTAAGCCTAATTAATATTCCAGGCTCTGCTGATTGGAACCGAGTTATTCTTGACAATGGGAAATCAATTGGTATTCTAATTAAAAAGAATAGCAGAGAAATAAACAAAACAATAAGGAAATAAATATATTCCATATATTAGATGGAAGCCTAAATATATTCTAATATATTCCATAAATTAGATGGAAGCCTATGTATATTCCATATATTCTAATATATTCCATATATTAGATGGAAGTTTATATATATTCCATATAGTCTAATATATTCCATATAGTCTAATATATTCCATATATTATATGGAAGTTTATGTATATTCTATATATTCTAATATATTCCATGTATTAGATGGAAACCTATATATACTCCATGTATTCTAATATATTCCATATATTAGATGGAAGCCTATATATATTCCATATATTCTAATATATTCCATATATTAGATGGAAGCCTATATATATTCCATATATTCTAATATATGGAATATATTAAATGGACCCTTCTGAAGTGTCTCCTCTCCTATTTCAGGTTTTTTCCCCCCAATTGCCCAGTCTGGAATTTGGCCTTGAGCTGAGAGAGCAAAAGTGCCTCAAGAGATGAAGGAAGAACAAGCACAAACCCACCCCATTAAAACCCATCTATTGAAAGGAAGAAGGATCAAGTTATCCCAAAGAGAGACAGAGATGACCTTGAAGATCCAAATAATCAAGGTGAGATGAGAATGTAGCAACACGAGCTGCAAGGAGCAGCACCAAGGACATGTGCTCTAAAGAGGCTGGAAGGGACCTCCAGAGGTCACCTAGTCCAACCTCCCTACACCAGCAGGGACATCTCTACCTAGGGCAGAGCCCCATCAAGCCTGACCTTGAAGGACTCCAGGGATGGGGCCTCCACCCCCTCTCTGGGCAGCCCATTCCCCTGATCTAAGAACTTTTTTCTAATATCCAACCTAAATCCCTCCTTTCCCAGCTTCAAACCATCACTCCGGGTCCTGTCATTACAAACCCTTTTGAATAGACAACTTGAACAGCACTGGCTTTATTGATCCACTTTGGATAGAGCCCAAGGAGTCTAGAGTAACCTGTGCCAAGGTAGGTGCCTCCACTCCAGTCACTCCTGGTTAACCACACTCATGTGACTACTCATGGGAAGTAGCCGTTGATATTTTGGAAGGAGCTAAAGGATGAATTCTATCATTCAAGTCCCAAGTACAACTTGACGTGGAACATCATGTGCAGCTCCAACCAACTGTGGCCACAAAGGACACATCATACCATGACTTGGTGCAACTACAAGGGTTTTCAGGGGCAGGAGAACCTCTCTGACCATGGGAGGTGACCATGTGAGCTGAGGTCATGCAGCTCAACAAAGCCACGGCTGACCAGGAACTCACTGCTGCCTATAAATACACTTGGGAGGCAAATCCCAAGGAATTGGTGATAGATCAGTGGAAGGGGCTGCCCAGAGAGGGGGTGGAGGCCCCATCCCTGGAGTTCTTTAAGGTCAGGCTTGCTGGGGCTCTGAGCAGCCTGCCCTAGGTCGAGATGTCCCTGCTGGTGTCGGGAGGTTGGACCAGATGACCTCTGGAGGTCCCTTCCAGCCTCAAACATTCTATGATTCTATGATTCTATTTCATTTTAGCAGAGCTCTAATTCTTCCACACAGTAACACACCATAACCCCCAGAGGTAAAGACTGAGACACTGAGCATCCACCCACCCTAATTTTCCAGGCAGGCCTGGAAAGACTATTTAAACTATCCTAAAACAAGAAAGATCTGGACGTGCTGGAAGGTGTCCAGAGAAGGGCCACGAGGATGGTCAGAGGCTGGAGCACCTCTGCTGTGAGGACAGACTGAGAGAGTTGGGGTTGTTCAGGCTGGAGAAGAGAAGGCTCCCAGGGGACCTTCTGGTGGCCTTCCAGGATCTGAAGGGGGCTCCAAGAAAGCTGGGGAGGGACTTTTGAGGCTGTTGGGTAGTGGTAGGACTGGGGGGAATGGGTCCAAACTAGAGGTGGGGAGATTGAGATGAGACGTTAGGAAGAAGTTCTTGGCCAGGAGGGTGGGGAGACACTGGCCCAGGTTGCCCAGAGAGGTGCTGGAAGCCCCATCCCTGGAGTTGTTGAAGGCCAGGCTGGCTGGGGCTGTGAGCAACTGATGTAGTGGGAGGTGTCCCTGCCCATGGCAGAGGGTTTGGACCTGGATGCTCTTGAAGGTCCCTTCCAACCCTGACAGTTCCATGAATCCCTTCTGCATGTCACACTTCTATTTAACAGTTATTTCTATAGCTTTCCCCAGCCCAGTCTAGCGAAGGAGAAAATTAACTAAACTAATAGGAACAGATGTAACCATCTTGCTCATTTTACTTTATGATGATGCTGAATTGCCTCTAAGTTCTTTGCCCAGCCTCCAGCCCGGCTGCCACTCAACCAAGGTGCCAGAAGAGTTGAAAGCCACAATGTCTGTGGAGCTGATGGAAGGATAAATCCCCCCTGACACCATCAATGCCTCTTGCTAATTGTTCCTGGCTCAGCCTGAGCAGCAGTTGGTTTTAATAGCCCAGCTAAGCTAGCTCTGATGATGTGATATCAATATCCATCACATCAATGACCCATCTGCTGGGAAGGGAAGGCAAACTGCTACCCAGCCCAACTTCAGCCCATAGGAAGCCTGGGTGGCCATCAACACATGGCTGGGCTGGTATCTGGGGGGTTATTTGTGGGATAGAGCAGTTGTTTCATGTCTGGAGTGATGTTTTGAACCCAGCAGAAGTTCACACCCATCCTGTCCTTACCACCAGCATTAACTCCAGTCCTGCTGGAATCACTGATGAGAAACAGGGACCTCCAGATGGCCACCAATGAGCTCAAACGTCCCTGGAAGACCCTTCTCGTCCATTGATGGAAGCTCAACAGCCCCATCATGTAGATATTTCATTTCCATGCTTAAAACCAGGTGGGTTGAGTCTGGGCCTCTGTGCATTGGGAGAGTGAAAAAAGCTGAATTAGCAACATCCCACTGTTATAAAAAAATCTGTTTTAAATATTTTTCTGGCCCCTCTCCCACTTATTAGGATAATTCTCCTCATGACCCCACTCAGAGGAAGGGAAGTGTTATTATTAGGCTGGGCTGAAGCATCAAAATTCTGTTTTAAAAGCAGGTTTTGTAACAATTAAAGCAGATATTCAAATAAAATTCTCAAAAAAACCCAGGGTTTTTGAGGAAGATTCTCTTTTCAAACAAATTCTTAGAGTTCTGAGTCTTCCCTTGGACTAGATGATCTTTTGAGGTCCCTTCCCATCCCTGACATTCTGTGATGCTGTGATTTTAAGCTCTGCTTATTGCTGGTATATGATGTGGGTCTTATTTCCTGGTAGCAATAATTAGTGTGCTGCCAGGATTTTTAATGAGCTTATTCGTACTGAAGCCTCCAAACTTTTCAAAAGCTTCCACAATTATCCTATTTTACAGACAGGGAAAATGAGGCACAGATAAATAATTGAGCAGCTAAGAGCTTAGTGATGAATTCTCAGCTCATTCTAAAGCGTCCATGCCTCTTTTTTGATTTAAATGTCACCTTTTTTTCCTCCTAGGCCACGTTTTCCCCCAGCTAATGGGATGATGGTTCCTCTCTGCATTAATGGATGTGGCAAAAATCACTGTGGAAGTCTCAGAATCAGAGAATCACAGAATGTCAGGGGTTGGAAGGGACCTCCAAAGATCATCGAGTCCAATCCTAGGATCACCCAGAGCAGATCACACAGGAACACGTCCAGGGGGGTTTAAACATCTCCAGAGAAGGAGACTCCACACCCTCTCCTTCCTCAGGCCAACACCCAACTCAGCACCATCCCCTCAACATACCTTCATCTTTTATTCTTCAGCTGGTTGCTCTTCTCCATCTCAAACCAGCCAAGGTGGACACAGCACTGAGAGAGAGCTCAGCAAGCGACCTCAACGAAAAACTCCCAAACTGGTGGGTTC
Source organism: Brachypteracias leptosomus (assembly GCA_013401335.1). Classification (NCBI taxonomy): domain Eukaryota; kingdom Metazoa; phylum Chordata; class Aves; order Coraciiformes; family Brachypteraciidae; genus Brachypteracias; species Brachypteracias leptosomus. The sequence continues at coordinate 234,097 of VYZX01004485.1, read as the reverse complement.
CTGGTTAATATATCTCTGACCTCACCCATCACCCCAACCACCATCACCTGGGGGCAGTTGGTTCCTCACACAGGTGGGGCAGGTTCTGCCTCTGGGGCCTTGGGGAACAAAACCTGTTGCTGGGTTGGGACTCAGCCATAGGTCAACTCCAACTCAGGGGTCACAGCCCAAGTCCCAGCTCTTCATTGCTCTTCTCTGCACCTTTTCCAGCACCTCTGGATGGGTGTGTTGAGCCAACTTGAGTCCAGCTGCTGTGATTCAGGGAGGGCAGATTTTTACTGGGGACCATTTGGATGATTGTGGGCTCAGAATCACAGAACATCAGGGTTGGAAGGGACCTCCAAAGATCATCTAGTCCAACCCCTCCACCAGAGCAGGATCCCCCAGAGCAGGTCACACAGGAACACGTCCAGGGGGGTTTAAACATCTCCAGAGAAGGAGACTCCACAACCTCCCTGGGCAGCCTGGGCCAGTGTCTGGCACCCTCACCAGGAAGAAGTTTCTTCTCCTATTGATGTGGAACCTCCTCTGGTCCAGCTACACCCATTGCCCCTTGTCCTATCACTGGCTGTCCCTGAGCAGAGCCTGGCTCCATCCTCCTGACACTCTCCCTTTACATATTTATACACATTAATGAGGTCCCCCCTCAGTCTCCTCTTCTCCAGGCTAAAGAGCCCCAGCTCCCTCAGCCTTTCCTCACCAGGGAGATGTTCCTCTTCCTTCCACCTCCCTTCTCCTTGAGCTTTCTATAGCAAAGGTGCTGAGGAGTCATATTCAAGCAACATTCAAAGGTTCTTCTGGCACATCTCATCTCTTTCCAGGTATTTTAAACCACACTTGTCATGGTGGTATCTGAGCTGAGCATCTCAAGCTGGCTCCAAAGCATTAATTCAAAGCTTTAATGCATTTTTTCAGTGTGCTGCAGCATTCAAATGGACTTGAAATTTTTTTCTGAGCTGAGTGCTTTGATCAGAGAAGGATTTGGGATGTATTTACTGACTGAAAGTCATTGTGGTTTGTGGTATTTTTTACACAGAATCACTGAAGAACCAGAAATCTTTATATTAATAAATAGAAAATTCTCATTTTGATGGGTTTGGTTCTTCATTGCTATAGATTTCATGATTGTTTGCCCCATACGAGGTGAGAGAAGTAGGAACAAAGAACTACATGTCATAGAATCATTTAGGTTGGAAAAGACCTGTAGGATCACCAAGTCCAACCTTCATCTCAACATCTCCCTGACCCCCAGACCATGTCCCAAAGGGCCACATCTACTCATTGTTTGAACTCCTCTAGGAATGGTGACTCCACCACCTCCCTGGGCAGCCTGGTCCAGGGCTTGACAACTCTTTAAGAACTTCTTCTGCCTTTGAGAATGGAAGATGTGATGTTGAGAATGGAAGATCTGCCTTTGAGAATGGAAGATCTGCCTTTGAGAATGGAAGATCTGCCTTTGAGAATGGAAGATCTGACATTGAGAATGGAAGATCTACATTTGAGAATGGGAGATCTGTCTTTGAGAATGGAAGATCTGCCTTTGAGAATGGAAGATCTGCCTTTGAGAATGGAAGATCTGGTGTTGAGAATGGAAGTTCTGCCTTTGAGAATGGGAGATCTGATGTTGAGAATGGAAAATATGCCTTTGAGAATGGGAGATCTGATGTTGAGAATGGGATATCTGCAGTTGAGAATGGGAGATCTGCCTTTAAGAAAGGAAGATCTGACTTTGAGAATGGAAGATCTGACGTTGAGAGTGGAAGATCTGACGTTGAGAATGGAAAATCTGCCTTTGAGAATGGAAAATCTGCCTTTGAGTCAACCCTTGGCTGGGTTTCAGGCCTGGAGAATGGCTGAAAAGAGTTTTTCCAGAAACCTCCTGCCTTTCTCCTGCTTCAGACCCTCTTTCTCTGATGATTTCTGGACTTGCCGAGTTAATTAATGTGTATAATTGGACATTCTAGTAGAAGGCAACAAACCCAGTGAGAAGGAGGCAGTGCTTAAAAGTTCAAAGCTCACCTTTAATTCAGCCACCCTTGTTATTTATCCAGCCTTGTTTCTCTCTCTCAGCTGCTGAAGAGAAGGGTAAAGCTCTTTCTCCCAACCTCATACTTACCTAGCCCCCAGGCAGCTCCAACCCCCTCCTTTTAATTATCACTCCAAAAGCAGAGAGCCCACGGTTACATGAGTCACAAATTATATCTCCTGGCAGTGCTTAATGCTCCTTTTCACACCTACAGAGGATGAGTCATTAAGAAAAAAAAATAGTGGGGGGGGAAAAAAAAAAGAAAAAAGGAAATTCAACATTTCGCCATCGAGAGAAGCAGAAGGAAAAACATCAAGAATGGTCAGGGTTGGAAGGGACCTCAAAGATCATCCAGTTCCAACCCCCCTGCCATGGGCAGGGACACCTCCCACTAGAGCAGTTGGTCAAACCCCAGCCAGCCTGGCCTCCAACATCTCCAGGGATGGGGCTTCCAGCACCTCTCTGGGCAACCTGGGCCAGTGTCTCCCCACCCCACTTCTTCCTAATGTCCTAAATCCACCCTTCTCTAGTTTAAAACCATCACCCCTTGTCCTACATGTCCTTGTAAACACCCCCCCAGCTTCCTACCACACTGCCAAGATGTTTCATGGAGACACCATCCTCTGTCGTGGCATCAACAGGGGGTTTTTTGACCCACAACTGGCATATTGTTAATTAATGGCTTTATTTTGTTGATGTTTTTTATTATTGTTTAAATGGTGCAACTCCAGCTCCCTGCAAAGGGAGAAGTTTCCAGGAACTCATGCAAGAAAAGAAGATTTCCCTCCATCTAGGATGCTGCCAGATGAACTCTTGTGTTAGTTGGTGGTGATCAGTAAAATCTCAGGAGAGATTCTTAATTTTTTTCTTTAAAATCTTAATTTCAGGTAAGCAGATCAACAAACTTTAGAGGAAAAGACTGTGGGGGGGATAAAGGGATCTACCTGCATCTGCCAGCTCAGGAAAACATCTCTCCTCAACCAGAATGTGCTGAGGAAGCTGTAGAGAAAGCCAAGTATAAAATACTTCACATTTCTATATCCTGAAATGTAGAGAGATTGCAGAAAAGCAGAATATTTGTAGTTCTCCAGGTTTCTTTTGCCTTAAACACCTCTGGGGTGTTTCATGCCTTTATATCCTTGTGTTCCTCTGCTTGTTCTCCACATCAGCCTCTCCTTTGGTGAAGTTTGAGACCTGAAATCTTCTCAAAACTCAGAAAATATCCTTTTTTTCCTTCTCTTCCTCCCAAGTTGAGGATGTTTTGCTTCCCTGTGCTCCTCTAGGAGCCAGGAATAAATATCAACCCCCTTCTGAGCCCTGTTCTTTCCATAACATATATATAAATACACCAGCTCAGGGCTATAAAGGTATTTGTTCTGAAAATCCTTTATTTTCACGTTTCCCTCTTGTTTTCTTCATAGTGCTTGTAAGAATTCCGTGGGGCTTTGAGTTTTAAATGAAAATAACTGTATGGTCCAGCACCTTCATTTTTCATGAAGTAATTTCTAGGAAAATTAGTGTAGAAGATATTTAAAATTTTAAACAGACATTGGAAAACCCTGGGTCTGAAATACAGCAAAAGACAGAAGCAGCTACTTGAAAATAGAATCATAGAATGGTTGAGGCTGGAAGGGACCTCCAGAGGGCATCTGGTCCAACCTCCCTCCACCAGCAGGGACATCTCGACCTAGGGCAGGCTGCTCAGAGCCCCATCCAGCCTGACCTTGAAGGACTCCAGGGATGGGGCCTCCCCCCCCTCTCTGGGCAGCCCCTTCCTCTCATCTCTCACCCTCATGTTAAAGAACTTTTCCCTAATCTCCAGCCTAAATCTCTCCTTTCCTAACCATAACAGAGCAAATGATGATCACCCAGCAGCAATAGGTGGTGTAAAAAGATCACTCCCATCTGCTGCCTCCTTCCTGAAGGCACCAGGTCCATGGACAGGCTCAGCAGAGACTCAAAGGTCACACTGATGCCTCCAGAGCTCAGAAAACCCCATCTCAAGCTCTCTAACCTTCACTCCTTTTCCACCCTGCTCCACATGTCAGGTTTCCCTGTCACTTGTATTCTCTTAATTGCCTGGTTCCTAATGATGGTGAATTTCTAGCAACGTATTTCTTCCTTTTTGGTTCTTAAACCCAAGTGATTTAACCTTGGGGGCTGGTGGGATTTCAAATGGGTTGTGCAGTTATTGAACGTGAGAAGTGCAGGGAGGTGAAAAGAGATTGGACCAAAAAAAAGAAACCTGAAGTTACCACCACCCAAAGCTTTGAGGATCTATATTTCTACCTGCTATTGACTGTCCATGTGAGCCTGGCCCTTTCTTAGAGGTTCTTAAGCCTTAATAAAATGCAAGAAGTACAATAACAATATATTAGACATCACTGTTAATTAAATAGCACAATGCAGAAAGCTTCTTAAGGGATTATCTGTGATAGAACCCGAGGATTAAAGCTGCTTATGCTCAGAGGTTCACAGGACAGACCACCAATGTAACAGAGTGGGTGTGCAGCCCTCAAAATAAATGGCTTTATTTAATAATCAAGTTTTTAATATCACAAATGAAGAAACAGGATTATCAGCTGCTGAGTTGTCCACCAGTGGCTGCCACACTGCTCCCAGAAAAAGCAGGATTAGGCACTGGTTGGAAGGAATGAAAAGCTAAAAAAAAAAATCAATATGGTATTGCTGAGGCAAGGTGAGTCCTGGGTTTATTGTAGCTTCCCATATGGGGCCTTCTCATGCTTTTCTCCAGCTTGAAATTGAGAATAATAACATATCATAGAATCACAGAATCATTTAGGTTGGAAGGGACCTCCAGGATCATCGAGTCCAAACGTAACCAAGTCTGCTGCTAAATCATGTAGGTTGGAAAAGGTCAGCGACCCCCTGGTGCCAGGTCCTGGCAGAGCTAAACCCCCACTAAACAACCCCAGTTCCACATCCCTGAGCATCCCATCTACACATATCCCCTAATATTACCCCAGGAGAACGTATTGCCTTAAATTATCTGAGTTTTATCTATATTAACAACTAATATAATATACTAGGTATATATATATATACACACACCTATATATAATACATATATTAAGGTGTATATAAATTATATATAGGTGTGTATATATATGTATACACCTATACATAATATAATATACTAGGTATATAGAGGTATATATATATTTTCATATATATATACACACACACAATATAATATACTAGGTGTATATATATCTCTCTCTATATATAATATAATATGCTAGGTATATACTAGGTATATATATTATACATATCTATATCTATATATAATATAATATAATAGTTATATATATATTTTTATATATATATGCACCTATGTATAATTTAATATACTAGGTATATATATAGATGCCTTTGTATCCAGTGCTCTGAACATACTCCTTTGCCTTAAAGACACAATATCCCTCATGGTGCTTTGCTTGCTTATATTCACCCCTGGGAAAATGATTGAAAAAAAGCCTGTAAATGGGAGTGCTGATTGGGTTGGGTTTTCTTTTGGTACCTCTGTGTGTTAGAGGAAGGAAATCAAGTGTCTGCTCTTCATTCTTGGAGCTGAAAGTGTTGCTTGGAGTAATTATGTGAAGGAAAATGAAAAAAACCCCCAAACCCCAGTACATTTAAGGCAAAACCAGCACTTTTAGGGAGTGGGGCTGGCATTAAGGAATTCAATTTGGCATCTTACATTAAGCTTCATCTCAACATGGAGTTTGCTGTCAGGAAGGCTCAATATTGGTCCTTCTCCTCCCACCTTCTGCTTCCCAGAGGCCCCCAGTGAAACGTGATGCTCAGACAGGTGGAACCAAGCAATAAAAGAGGAGCCCCCTCAGGGGGAGTTAAGAGAAGGAGGGAAAATGTGGTAGAGGAAGAGAGGAGAATTGTGGAATCAGCAAATAGCAACAGAAGGGAAAGTCAATAGATATAGAATTGGGTTTGTGATGTTCAGGTCTGTGTGTGTGTGCAAAGCTTCTAACTTCAACTTTTTAATCAGTGGGGCTGGTTTGTGTTGGGTGAGTATTTTTCTGCCTGGATAACACTGGAGAGCTTGAGCTCCTCAACACCTGAGCTGTCTTTGTGCATCCCCTGAAATAAGAGGCTTCAACCTCAACCAATAAACCTTAAATAAAAAAATCAGGATGACTGGAACAATATTCAAAGGAAAATAATTTCCCTCGTGCACCAAACTTGTCAGTTTGGGTTCAATCTACCAAATATCTCCTCTCCTGTCTGACAAAAAGCTTTTGGCCCTTTCTTTTGGCTCTTCTTTGACAGGCAAAAGGGAACTGAAGAAAAAAGACTCAAAAAATGAATTTTCTGCAGCTTAATGAAATAATACAGGAGGATTAACAATGAATTGAAAAGGGGGAAGCTCCAAAGAAGGGGCTTTAAATAGGGTAGAGAAAAATCTGTGTGAATTTTCCAGTCGGCCACAGGGACTCATTAATTAACAGTGACCACCAAGCAAAAGAAAATTCAAAATATGCAGCCTAATTATTGTTTACTTATTTATACCTATGGGATTTCACAGTTTAACACACTGTGTAACAGCTGTGTTATTTTTTTACATTCTTTCCCACTTTTTACTGTCCCTATTCAAGGAAACAAGGGAAGCAGAGGACCAGTAAACAGAGTAAACTGGTGTACACTGCCCATATACTACATATTATTGTATAACATCACACTGGTTAATAGCTGCTGGTGGGTTTTTAACTTCCAGATTTTATTTGAAGTATGAGGATAAAAATTTGTGATCACTGGGCAAACAATTAAAATCATTTCTTTATAATGGCCCAGGGTAGGGGGGAGAGGAAAAGTTTCTTCAATGTTTTTTTTTTCTGCTGAGCCAAAAAAAGTCCTTTCTAGCAGAGAAGGGGTTTGAAACAAACATTCCACCCCAGGGGTGACCAGTCTTCCTTCTTCATGGGATTCTGCCCTAGGTAGAGATGTCCCTGCTGGTGTAGGGAGGTTGGACCAGATGAGCTCTGGAGGTCCCTTCCAGCCTCAAACATTCTATGATCCTATTCTATGACTTGCATAGAGAAACTGGGGATCAGAACACACCTTGGTGAGTAATATGTGGTATTAAGTTCTTCAAAACAGAGATGCTGCTGGTTGTAGAGCTCTGGTGCATCATCACACCTGTGTGTGACCAAATCCTTCTGAGATAAGTGGCTCTGACTAATCCTCCCACCCCACAGCCACGGTTTGCGTAAGGGAATTGGGTGAGATGAGCTTCTCCCCTCCCTGATATCCTGATTTTGGGGGTAACCTCCCAGCAGGTTCTCCTCTCCAGCCAGAGGTGGCTGGTTCCTTGCAGGCTCCAAGAGCTGTGGTCAAAAATTGCACCTCATCCATCCTATGAGTGTTCTTCTGTGTGGTGACAGGATGAGGGGTGATGGTTTGAAGCTGGAAAAGGGTTGATTTAGGTTGGGCACTAGGAAAAAGTTCTTTAATCTGAGGGTGATAGATGAGTGGAATGGGCTGCCCAGAGAGGGGGTGGAGGCCCCATCCCTGGAGTCCTTCAAGGTCAGGCTGGATGGGGCTCTGAGCAGCCTGCCCTAGGTAGAGATGTCCCTGCTGGTGTAGGGAGGTTGGCCCAGATGAGCTCTGGAGGTCCCTTCAAGCCTCAAACACTCTATGATTCTATGAAGTGATGCCTGCAAGGGGCAGAAGGAACAGCAGCTGCCATCAGCAGAGGTGTTAAAAGCCAAGGAAGCCTCTAAACCCTGAAAAAAAGACACAACCCACCCACCTCAACCTGGGCCAGTGTCTCCCCACCCTCCTGGGCAAGAACTTCTTCCTAACATCTCATCTCAATCTCCCCACCTCTGGTTTTAACAGCAGCTCTGTTTATAAAGGGCAGGCAGGTGATTGCTGGTAGGAAACGTGCTGCACACACTGAAGTGCACATCATGCATTACAAACATCTCAAGATGAGGGTTTCAGATGGTTCTGGGAGACCTGGGGATTTGCATATTAGTTAACAATTTATTCAGCTGTCAGCAGTGACACATGAACTGCTGGGAAGTGTCAAAGGAGCTGGTGGAATTCCCTCTTTGCATTGCTAAACAGGCTCCAAAGGCAGCAGTATCTGATCTGAGGGAGCTGTAACAGCTTCATTAGAGTGGAGTTGCACAAATCAAGGTCAAGACCCTGTCCCATCAAGCCAGATCCCAGCTCAGACCAGTTGGTGCTGCTGAGCATCCTATAAAACCTCCATAGCTCCGTCTAATAAGAAACTGGAACCATCTAAGGCAGGTTATTTAGGTATTTTTCACTGCCTGTAGATATTCACTCCATGAAGGTGTGTGGAGGCGGATTTTGGAGAGACCCTGGTGAAAGGGAGGAGAAGGGTCCCTTCACTGAGGTTGTGCAAGGTGGTGAATTCAATGAGAGATAAGAAGTAAGGGTTTGAAGTCTGAGAATATCAACGAGGCATTGAAATGATAGAGCAAGATGGGGACAGCGTAGGAGATGGTCCCTTCAGAGGTCTCCATACTCCACCTCATCCAGAAAGGGAGGAGTAGAATGAAGATAATTCCAGGATAGCTACAGGACCTGAGAGTTCCAAGTTCCCACCCAACTGAAGGGTAAAGGCAGGGGAAGGTCT
>VYZX01004485.1:114558-224552 GCA_013401335.1 Brachypteracias leptosomus | reverse complement strand
CTGCCTGTAGATATTCACTCCATGAAGGTGTGTGGAGGCGGATTTTGGAGAGACCCTGGTGAAAGGGAGGAGAAGGGTCCCTTCACTGAGGTTGTGCAAGGTGGTGAATTCAATGAGAGATAAGAAGTAAGGGTTTGAAGTCTGAGAATATCAACGAGGCATTGAAATGATAGAGCAAGATGGGGACAGCGTAGGAGATGGTCCCTTCAGAGGTCTCCATACTCCACCTCATCCAGAAAGGGAGGAGTAGAATGAAGATAATTCCAGGATAGCTACAGGACCTGAGAGTTCCAAGTTCCCACCCAACTGAAGGGTAAAGGCAGGGGAAGGTCTATTCAAAAAGGTTTGTGATGACAGGACCAGGAGTGATGGTTTGAAGCTGGGAAAGGAGAGATTTAGGCTGGATAGTAGGAAAAAGTTCTTTAATCTGAGGATGAGAGATCAGTGGAGAGGGGATAGAGGCCCCATCCCTGGAGTCCTTCAAGGTCAGGCTTGCTGGGGCTCTGAGCAGCCTGCCCTAGGTAGAGATGTCCCTGCTGGTGGAGGGAGGTTGGACCAGGTGACCTCTGGAGGTCCCTTCCAGCCTCAAACATTCTTGCCTGGCCCAAGCAAGCAGGGATAACATTAGCAATGGCTGCTCTGCTTCATTAGCTCTGTCTGGGGATCTCCAGTGGTGGGGAACATCCTTCACCAATGAGCAAGAAGAGGGACAGAGACATAAGCAGGACATTTTTTTTCCCCCCCATCCTGCACCATTCTCCTCTGGTATTCACAAGGTGGCACCTGAGTGCCTGGCAAGTCTTCATGAATCTCCTCACGTCTCCTGGTTGTATTTACAGTGCATGACTTATTAAACACCATCCAGGCTGTAGGAACCTAAGAGGGATTCCAAGACCCATTTGTACCGTGGCAGAGTCACTTCTGCTCCTCTCAGTCCTCTTGGGCACGCTTGGGAACATGAGAATTACCCATTTAAGTGCAATAAAATCAAAGCCATGTCAGCTATTAGGTGCTATTAAAGCTTTATGTGATGTGCAGGGAGAAAGGTTCCTGCTCTTTGCTCTCCAACTTGCTCATCAAGACATGGATGAAGTTCCTTGAATAGTTCCAGGGAAAAAATCCCAAGCAAAGTAGGTCGTGAGGAGCTCTCTGGGGGATGGCAAAAGGCTTCTTATGTAAGGTGGAGTTTCCCACTTGCTTCCTACTAAACACTGAGTTGTTTCCCCCATCTGGTTGGTGTGGGATGGCTTCAGCTGCACAGCCAACCACACCTCAGCCTCTCCCTCACCCTGCTGCTGAGGACATCTGCAAGCAGAAGATCTGCTGGGAATCTCCCAGCCCATGGGAATTCATCCTCCTCACTCAGCTCCCATCACAGGACAACTTGCAGCACGAGGTCACAAGGTGTGAACCCCTCAAACCTTCTCCCCCAGGTGGGATCTTTGCCTCTCACCCCAACTTTTTAAGCTCCTCCACCCTTCATTTTTCCCTTGTCATCTCCTTATGGTCCGTTCTTACTCCAGCTGTCCTCAGATGTTACTCCACCCACCTTCCACCTTCTGAGGGTGGTGCCAGCACATCACCACCATGACCTCACAGATGACTGGATCTATTTAACCAGGTCAGTCCAAAATTCTCACCTTCCCACTGCTGTAGGCTCAGACACCAAAGCTTGGGTGCTGAAAGAGCATCTTAGGAACAAACACATCATCACCTCATCTCTATGTGAGCCTTGATACCTTCCCCAGCCCCATGTCCAAGTCCAACCATGTCCCTCAGCACCACATCTACAGGGCTTTTAAATCCCTCCAGGGATGGGGACTCCACAACTGATCCAATGCTTGATGACCCTTTCAGGGAAGAAATTGTTCCTCAGCTCCAACCTCAACCTCCACTGGTGCAACTTGAGGCTGGTTCCTCTTGTCCCATCACTTGGGTCAAGAGCTCTCACCCCTCACCTGCCTCCAACCTCCTCTCAGGGAGTTGTGCAGAGCCAGAAGGTCTCCCCTGAACCTCCTTTTCTCCAGTCTCAACCCCCCCAGCTCCCTCAGCTGCTCCTCACAAGTTCTCCTTGTTCTCTAGACCCTTCCCCAGCTTCGTTGCCCTTCTCTGGCCACTCTCTAGCCCCTCAAGGTCCTTCTGGGAGTGAGGGACCCAAACCATTCAACATCGTAGAAACGATACCATTCAACATCATAGAGACAATACCATTCAACATCATAGAAAACTTCACACCTTCTTCTCAAACATAATTCCTAAAATTAAGGGGAAAAATAACTCTCAACTGGAATAAATTGTCATAAATGAAATATTTCCATTTTTTCAGCTTTTTTTTTAATTTAAAGAGCAGCTAAGGAAATTTTTTCCACTGAGGAGGAGAGATCTTTTCATAGCATTTTTACCTAGAGGAAGAGGCCATTGTTGTCCCACCACGTGCTCCACCTGCTTCACAATGCAGATAATTATAAATATATGTCCTGTTCTCAATATATATATATAGGAATCCTTATTTTTCTCAATCTGTGTATCTGTTCCTTACATTCTACCCTGGAGAAAGCTGGAGTGGTGCGTAATAAATATAATGGGATGAGTTAAATGTCAGCACAGAGGAGGCGAATCTGGTCTCGTTCCAAACACTCAAGCAGGGGAGAAATTCTCAAAAATTCACTGATGAATAAAAGCAAGAAGCTTCCAATAATGTTTTCTCCTTTTTAGGAGCTTCTGGTCCTGAAACTTTCCTGTTCTGAAGTGAAGGAAACTCACATTTAATCTTCGCTTCCCCTATTCCCTTCTGCCAAGGAACTACCAGACTTAGAAACTCTTTCCCCATCAACTTCTGGAGGTCTCCTGCTCGGGTTCCATGCCAAGAAGCATTTCTGCTGGAATATTCATGCTGAACAAGCCTCACTTGAGAGCTTTTATGCTCAAATCTGAGTCTTTTCACTTGCTAGACCTTTTTTTTCCTTCCTTCTGCAGGTTTAGGTGGTGACTTTGTGTTTGAATTTTTCATTCCTCTAAGTCACAAAGTTCTTTTCAAGAAAAAAGGGGCTTCTTTGGTGCAACTCATGGGATTAAGGGAGATGACAGAGGCTCAAGCAGCATTTCTGGTCCTGAAACTTTCCTGTTCTGAAGTGAAGGAAACTCACATTTAATCTCCGCTTCCCCTATTCCCTTCTGTCAAGGAACTACCAGACCTAGAATCTATTTCCCCATCAACTTCTGGAGGTCTCCTGCTCGGGTTCCATGCCAAGAAGCATTTCTGCTGGAATATTCATGCTGAACAAGCCTCGCTTGAGAGGTTTTATGCTCAAATTTAAGTATTTTCACTTGCTAGACTTTTTTTTCTTCCTTCTGCAGGTTTAGGTGGTGACATTTCTCAGCCCTCTCTAAGTCACAAAGACCTTTTCAAGAAAAAAGGGGCTTCTTTGGTGCAACTCATGGGATTAAGGGAGATGAGTGTGTGGCCACAGCAGCATTTCCACCAAGGGATGTCTCTTACTTCTGCTCTTAGCAGCCCAGGGCTCAGCCCCTGCTGTGGCACTCCAGAGAAAGCAAGAAGAAAAGGTCAAGGAGGCTAATTTGTAATTAAAGGGCTGTAATTAAAGGGATGAGTCATTCCACAAGTGAGCTGGGAACCTGAGCTTCTCTCTTATCTGTGTGCACACACTGGAGCCTTGCTTCAGTTTGAATGTTAAACATCTGGCTGGGGCTTCTTGGGAGAAACAGACTCTTTAGACCCACAAAGATGCCCCAGAGAAAGTCCCTGCAAATTATTCCCATGTATCTCCCTTCCTCCTTCTCACTTCTTCATGTCACATTTCTTCTGGAAGGCATTTATGAAAAGAAAAAGTTAAAAAGAGGAGTTTTCCTGACAAAGATGCACCTGGAAACTTGCTGGGAGAGGTTCACTGGAAGGTTCTCCATGCAGAAAGGAAGCCACTAGATCAGGTTGCTCAAAGCCCCATCCGTTATCTAGGAGAAGGAGGTGATATAGAATCCTAGAATCCAAGAATTGTCAGGGCTGGAAGGGACCTTCAAGATCACCTCGTTCCAAGATGAGCAGGTTGCTCAGAGCTCCATCCAAGCTGGCCTTGAACATCTCCAGGGATGGGGCTTCCAGCACCTCTCTGGGCAACCTGGGCCAGTGTCTCCCCACCCTCCTGGCCAAGAACTTCTTCCTAACATCTCATCTCAATCTCCCCACCTCTACTTTGGACCCATTCCCCCCACTCCTACCACTACCCAACAGCCTCCAAAGTCTCTCCCCAGCTTTCTTGTAGCCCCTTCAGATCCTGGAAGGCCACCAGAAGGTCCCCTGGGAGCCTTCTCTTCTCCAGCCTGAAGAACCCCAACTCTCTCAGTCTGTCCTTGTAGCAGAGGTGCTCCAGCCTCTGATCATCCTCGTGGCCCTTCTCTGGACATGTTCCAGCACATCCAGATCTTTCTTGTCCTGGGGGCTCCAGAACTGGATGCAGAGCTCCAGGTGGGGTCTCAGGAGGGTGGAGCAGAGGAGGAGAACCTCTGCTAGCAAGTCACATTTACAATCACTGCCTATTGAACACGTCAGGAGGAGACGTGTCTGCTGTTGATGCCAACAAGAAGAACGTCCCCTGTACAACAGATGAAGGCTTCTCCTCCCTGTCTAGCATCATCCTCTTGAAGATCCCTCCAAAAGAGCAGTCTACCTAGGTGTTCCATCACCCCTTGCTGCAGGGCTGTGCTCCCCTAAGCTTGTCCTAGAGCTGATGCAAAGCAAAGGCAGATTGCTGTGGCTGAGCAGGTTCTCCAGAGCTACTATCATCCAACAAAACCTTGGCTGGCTTGGCTAATTAGAAAGCAACGAGATGCTTCCACTGATGGCAAATGTACCCACATGCCTATATATAAACATCTAGATATGGCTGGGAAAGGAAGCAGCTCTTATTCCTAATTAACTGCCTGGCTCTCCTGGCTCTGCTCCAGGGTGAGCTGGCAGATGGTGAGGAGCCACCCTCCTCTGTCCTCCTTGTGTTAATGTCCTCACCAAGAGCAAATGCTTCTCCTGCTCAACGTTGAATTGCCTGGAGCCCATGACCAGCCCTTCTACTGGATTTTTCATTAAGTGATGAGTATCTGAATCCTGGCTCATTAATGCACGGGTTGTTGATGGCCTCTGGTGCAATTAAATCTTGGGCTGGCAGCAGACTTCTCTGTGACAGCTACACCAGGATTGACTCATGATGAGAGCTTATGAGGAGTGGTGTGAAAGGGCAGCTGCAGAGCAAAGACCCCCATGAGTCCCCCACATCTCCACCCTAATCTCCTTGAGTAGAGGACAAGTAGGAAGCTCTTTCTCCATCACTAGGAGAAGCTTTTTGGCTTCATGGTGCTTACTCCTCCTGTGATGACATGGAGATGTTCCATATCTCCATTCTGGTGGACTTCATGCCTGAAGAGAAGGCTCTGAGGGGACCTTCTTGTGGCCTTCCAGGATCTGAAGGGGGCTACAAGAAAGCTGAGGAGGGACTGATAAACCTTGTGCACCACGTTGGGGGTGCAGAAATTAAAAGGTATCACCTGGGGGTGAGAAACAGCAAGGAGAGGTGACCCTAAACTATGGATTCCATTCCATATACATCATATTCAGTGTAAAGCTGAAGGATCATGGTCAAACTCTCTTAGAATCATAGAATGTTTGAGGCTGGAAGGCACCTCTAGAGGTCATCTGGGCCAACCTCCCTACACCAGCAGGGACATCTCCACCTAGGACAGGCTGCTCCGAGCCCCAGCAAGCCTGACCTTGAAGGACTCCTGGAGCATTCGAGGAGGACTCTCTCTGTCCTGCCTTCAATCCCAATCCATGTGTCCCTGAATCCAGTTCCCAAATCTGGCTCCTAAATCCAGTTCCCATCTGCTGCTGGACCTTGTGCTCCTCACCTCTCTGTTCTTCAAATTCGAGCAATGAACAAAAGGAAGCCAAAAAGCCAAAGCAAAGCTGATGGTGAACAACCCACCTGAGCCATCCTCAAACATTTCCTATTTTAAGATCTTCCTGTTGTCATGTTTTTTGCACTTATCTGGACGCTTCTATTGAGCACCTTCATTGGCAGGAGCAGCTCTGCTGAAATATTCCTATGGGAACACTTCCAGAAGGGGATTTAACCCTGGGGACTCTCTGAGATGAGCTGCACTTACCCAACCTACAAGGAGCAAGATGCTGGTGAAGCAAGAGGGAGGATTCTCCAGGCAGCCCCAGAAGCTGCTCCACACAATCAAGCTGGTCACCCTCCACCAACAATTTGGGAGCTACCAGTGCACTGGGGACTCTGGGAATCATTTCAGACTCCAGGACCTAGGACTCACCTGAATGGAGCTTGGGTGAGGACACGTGCTCCCAAGAGAAGTCAAACAGGTCTTCCCCATCTTTGCAGTGGTCTGAGCTTCTCCGTGGGAAGTGGTGGAGTTCTGGGGCCTGAGTTGGGGGCCCCAAGGTGGAGTTGACCCATGGAGGAGCCACAACCCAGCAAAAGGTTTTGTTTTCTCTCTTAGCTTCAGGTTGCAGAGGCAGAACCTGCCTCATCTGTAGCTCCACCCTCACCCAAGTGGTCATGGTTGAGGTGGTGGGTGAGTCCAGGGCTATATCAACCAGAACCTGCCCCACCTGTCTCTCTGTAGCTCCACCCTCACCCAGGTGGTCATGGTTGGGGTGATGGGTGAGTCCAGGGCTATATCAACCAGGAGCCAATCAGTTAGAGGAGCTTTCTATTGCTGTTTATTCTCTATATTTTAAGAGCACTCAACAATCACACAGCACGAGTCTAATAAATGCAGAGAAATGCCTAAAATTGTCCCCAAAAATTCCTGTAGCATTAAAAAGTTACTATGGGCCAGGGGCTGTTTCTAGGAGCTTTGATGCCATCCTTCTACTTGGGAAACTAAGATTTTTGTAGCACTTTCCCAGCCATTTCTTGCCTCGGTGCAAAAATAAGAATTAAAAACCAAACCTTCAACCAACCAACCGAAACGAAACCCTTGGAACACTTAATTTTTTAAAAAAAGAGGTAGAATGGTTGCTTTTCAAAGCTCATGGTTTTTGTCAAGGTTGCCATGGCTTCAGGAGTGAATGGTCAGAAGAAAAGGAGACCCCATGGTCTTGGTTCAGCAGAATTTGTGTTAACCTCACTGGGACTGGGCTGAGAGCAAGACCTCACCCATGGCAAAAAAATCCATCTTCCAATAAGGTTTCCAACCTTGAGTTGAAGACCTCAGCAAGAAGATGTACCTGGATCTGGATGATGATGATCTGGAGATGAGCAGTCAGCAGCTGTCTAGAAAATGTGGCCATGGAATAAAGAGGAAAAAGTGGGTTATTTAGTCTTGGGAAGTAGTGGGCATGAGGCTGAAGATAAGCAAAGGGTTTACAGAGGATAACTTAGGGCTAAAAGGCACAAAAGGCTGAGAAATGGGTGGGAGGAATCCATAAAGTCTTTCATAAAGAAGCAGAAGGGGCTGGATGTCACCTCCTGATCATAGAATCCTTCTGGTTGGAAGAGATCTTCAAGATCATCAAGTCCAACCATTAACTCAGCCCTGCCAGGGCACCACTAACTCCTGTCCCTCAGCACCACATCTCCATGGCTTTGAAACCCCTCCAGGGATGGGGACTCCAGCCTGGCACAGCCCTTCACAGCCCTGACCTCCAACAAATTGTTCCTCAGCTCCAACCTCAACCTCCCCTGGGGCAACTTGAGGCCTTTTCCTCTTGTCCCACCACTTGGGTCAAGAGATTTCAACCCCTCCTGGCTCCAACCTCCTGTCAGGGAGTTGTGCAGAGCCAGAAGGTCTCCTCTGAACCTCCTTTGCTCCAGGTTCATCCCCCCCAGCTCCCTCAGCTGCTCCTCACAAGTTCTCCTTGTTCTCCAGACCCTTCCCCAGCTTCGTTGCCCTTCTCTGGACATGCTCCAGCCCCTCAAGGTCCTTCTGGGAGTGAAGGGCCCAAAACTGGTCATGATGAAACACCATAATGCCACAAGTAGCCAAAATTAGGCAGATATTTTGGGAGAAAGAAGCTTTTTCTCTTTCCCCGTGCAACCACTAATGGCCAATGTCAGAGGTGGGACACGAGCCAGGTGGACACTTTGGTCCATCTGGGAACAATCAATCTCCTCTCCTTAAGCAGCAGAAGCCCCAGAACTTCCCTGGGTACTTCTCTCTGATGCCTAATCAGTCCTGCTGCTAAAAATAGCCATTGCTTATTCATGCTAAAATCATTCCAGTAATTAATAGCAAATTAATTCAAGCCAGGCTGCCAGGCCCCTGAGAGCACACGACCTTCATTGGTGCAGTGGAGAAGAATTAGCCAAGGTCCATCCAATGTGAACCATCAAAATGGGAGAAAGAGACTGTCCCTGAGCTCCTAATTCTTATTTTTTCCTCCACACCAGATTTTGGACCATAAGAGGAATGGAACCTGTTACTTTCCTATTATCTCTTTATCTAGTCCTTGATCAGCGATGATTTTGTGTCACCCTTGATATTTTCTTTGGTGGTTTAATCCTTTTTTTGTCTTATTTTGTTGGGTTTTTTAGATTTTTTTTTATTTTTGGTCCATCTTTGTTCTTACAGTCCCATCTCAACCTGGTCTATGGAGATATGGCTCATGCAGTTGCTTAACCTGGTCTACAGAGGTGGCTTATGCCACTTGTCCACCTACCTGGCCATGTATCTGACTGGCTCTCACCTTGCCTAGGTTCAAGCAAACTCAACAAGGAGAACGTTCTCAAAGGTCTAGACATACTCCAGTGAAAATTGGTCAAACACCCAAATAACTGGTCCCACCAAAGGAATCTCAGCTCCTCAGCCACTCTTAGACTGGCCAGTCAGAAAATCCATACCCTGAGCATGATGGACCTCAAAGGAGAGATGGGGTGGACCCAGAGGGTGAGTAATGATTCATGGAAGGAGAATTGGGAGCTTGGAGGACAAAGGTACATGGGCAACTGAGCTTCATGAGCTCAGAAAACTTCATGAAACCTGCACCCTCTTGGCTGTGCCCAGGCTGTAGAGTCTGTGAATCCACCTCCTCCTCCTCTCAGATCTGTTTTCATTCCCCTGGAGCTAGGAACAATTTCATCCCTCTGGTGCAGCCTGTTCCACCACCCTCACAGTGGAGAATTTCTTCTTATCTAACCCAAATCTCCTCTCAGTTTAAAAGAGAAGAGAAGGCTCCCAGGGGACCTTCTGGTGGCCTTCCAGGATCTCAAGGGGGCTACAAGGAAGCTGGGGAGGGACTTTTGAGGCTGTTGGGTAGTGGTAGGACTGGGGGGAATGGGTCAAAACTAGAGGTGGGGAGATTGAGATGAGACGTTCCGAAGAAGTTCTTGGCCAGGAGGGTGGGGAGGCACTGGCCCAGGGTGCCCAGAGAGGGCAACCCAGGGAGACCTTGTAGTGACCTTCCAGCCTTCAAGGTGGCCTAAAGGCAAGATGGGGAGAGACTTTTTATCAGGGAGTGCAGTGATAGGATGAGGTGCAGCAGTTTTCATAGATTCATAGAATTGTCAGGGATGGGAGGGACCTTCAAGATCACCCAGTTTCAACCCCATCGTTCCACACCTCCCACTACATTAGTTGCTCACAGCCCCATCCAGCCTGGCCTTCCAAATGTCCAGGGATGGGGCTTCCAGCCCCTCTCTGGGCAACCTGGGCCAGTGTCTCCCCCCCCTCCTGGGCAAGAACTTCTTGCTAACGTCAGAAGCTGGCAGAGATCCCACACCCCGAGTCTTTTACAACCAGCAGAGCTGTAGCAATTAGCAAAATAACACACACAAAAAAAATGTCAAATGCATTTTTGATGCTCTGAAGTTGAGGAGATTTTTCAACAAACACTCAGGGCTGCTCCCACACGCACACACAGAGGTCTCTGCAGCAGCAACGTGGCAACAGCACCATCGTATGGGGATCTCCAACCCCTACAGCCCTCAGAGCCTTGGCCATCTACGGGTTGGTGCTCCCCAGGCAGGATCAGCAGAGTGGTGGGATTAATCTGCATCAATGCATTGATTACATGGCTGTCAGTGAGAGTGTGTGTGATGAGAACANTCTCTGTGGCTCTGATGGACTCTCTCCAGCAATTCTGTGTCCTCCTTGAGCTGAGGGGCCCAGACCTGGACACAATATTCCAGCTGTGGGCAGAGTAGAGGAGCAGGAGAAGCTCTCTCGACCTCCTACCCACCCCCCTTCTGCTCCACCCCAGGATGCCATTGGCCTTCTTGGCCACAAGGACACATTGCTGGCTCATGGTCACCCTGCTGTCCACCAGAACCCCCAGGTCCCTCTCTCCTACTCTGCTCTCCAACAGCTCAGTCCCCAACCTATGCTGGTACCTGGGGTTGTTCTCCAAGGCTGGTCAGGCTACCTTCTGAAATCCCAGATGGGAATAGCTGGATGTTTGGGGCTGTGCCTGGACCCTTGTGGAAACATCCAAGGTCAAACAAGCTCCTTGCTCATTGAACCTTTATGATGGTCACTGGTTGCACTTGTTTGCTGGGAAGGGACTTTCCCTGAGGGCTTGTGGTGATGGAAGAAGGGCTAATGAGCTCTAACTGGAAGAAGATAGATTTAGATTAGGAATTAGGAAGAAGTTCATCACTCTGAGGGTGGTGAGACACTGGCCCAGGTTGCTCAGGGAGGTTGTAGATGCCCTAACACTGGATGTATTCAAGGAGAGGTTGGATGGGGCTCTGAACACCCTGCTCTAGTTGCAGATGTCCCTGTTGACTACAGGGGGGTTGGACCAGATGACCTTGAAAGGTCCCATCCAACCCAACTCATTCTATGATCTATCAAGAATCTGCTTTGAAAACATAAGAGTATAAAAAAACCCCAAACCAAATTCAAGGGATTTGTGGACATCCTTAGGTTCTCAGGGGAAATAGCTGCTCATGTTCATGCATTGAGCTTTTATAACACCAGGAAAATGAAAAAATACCATGAAAACACCACCCTATGGACAGCTGCATGTTAATGTGTCCATAATAATTATAACAGGGCACGTTTGCCATCTGCAGGAGTCGAGCAGGAACTGCACATCAATGTTCAGGAGAAAAAAACACAGTGGGAAGCAACAAATGATGTAAAAATATAGGAATTAGTGGGGCATGGAGAAGCTCTTAGCTGTGGGCATCCTTTCTACAGCACCATGAGTCTTCCCTGGTCTTCCCTGATGCTGTTTGGGAAAGAATAAAGAGAAATAATAATGATATTAAAAGAGTTTGGCAGCAAGTCTGGCTGCTGAGGGTGAAAAGGACACTCCTGGCCTTCAAAATGTCCAGGGATGGGGCTTCCAGCACCTCTCTGGGTAACCTCAGAGTGTCTCCCCACCCTCCTGGGCAAGAACTTCTTCCTAACATCTCATCTCAATCTCCCCACCTCTAGTTTGGAGCCATTCCACCCAGTCCTACCACTGCCCAACAGCCTCAAAAGTCCCTCCCCAGCTTTCTTGTAGGCCCCAATCATAAGGAACATCAAAGTCCTCAACATATTGTTAATCTTTTATCCAGCTACCCCATAAAAGTTGGCTATGAAGGAGGTGGGCTGCAAAAAATATGATGGATCAAAAGTCAACAGACACAGAAATTGGTTGGTTGGTGGTTGTTCTTTTTCAACAGAACTTCAAGAGTCACTTAAGATCCTCACAGAGGAAACAGGACTTTCAAAACCACCTCCTGCACCAGATTCTCCACTGGTGTCCATCAGAGCAGTGCCATTGGACATCAGCAGGATGAGGTCTTCTGCTGGAGTGACCTTCCACCACTCATCCCACAGCCACTGATCAGGAGCAACCACCACCACTCCAACATGTTCTCCACTTGAGAAAGTACCTGGTGACCTAAGAGCTAAAGTGGATGAGAACAAGTCAATGGTGGAAGCCCCATCCCTGGAAGGTGGAAGCCCCATCCCTGGAAACGGTGGAAGCTCCATCCCTGGACATTTTGAAGGCCAGGCTGGATGGGGTTGTGAGCAACTGCTCTAGTGGGAGGTGTCCCTGCCCATGGCAGGGGGGTTGGAACTTGATGACCTTAAGGTCCCTTCCAACCCTGACAATTCTGTGATTCTATAAGTCCCCACAGGCTGTTCCTGCAACGTGGGAAGTGGCTGAGATCCCAGAAACCCCCTGAATAAAGGGCATGGCAAGTTGAATTCAGTAGGAAGGTGTCTTCCTTTTCACACCACTTTACTGCAAAGTGGTCAAAGGACGTGAGGGATGGGAGAGGTCTCCAACCAACCCACCAAAGCAAACATTTGCCCTTCAGCCTTGGAATGTGGCTCGACTCACCCTGGGCCGTGGGGAGAGGTGGCATTTCTTTGACAAGCCTGACTTGTTGACAGAACACGTTGCTGGGAGTTCAAGGGTCAAAGCTGTGCCTGAGCTGCAGAGCCTGGCAGACAAAGAGGAACATGCCACAGTGCAGACGTGGTGGGTGAGAGCAACCTCAGACAAAGCCACCATGAAGCCCTTTTGGTTCCAACACACTAAAACATCTTGAATTGGCCATTGTCTTCTACTAGACCATGGCCAAGTGACCACCTGGAGACCTCCAGGAGGCCACCACGCTGTGATGTACCTTCATACCTTGCTCCCACATGCCACGAGTGTCCCCGAGGGACTCACACATGCAAGATAAATAGCTGGAGGTGTTTGTGAAAAGAACATTTCGTGCTCGATTGGAGCACAATAGCTCCACTCAGGAGAGCAACGGGGGTGGGGAGGGTGCAACCACAGCCTGGCTGCCTCTGAGGAGATGCACAAGGGCAGCCTTGTGCTAAAGAATTTGAGGGGTTTCGTTTCCACTCATGTGAACACTTTGCCCCAGGGTAGGAGGAACAACGGGGGTGTAGTGGTGGAGGGTTGTCGCTGGGAGCTCTGAGCGTCCCAGCCATGGAGGAGAGGCACCTAATGCAAATATCTCCAGCACAAACCAAGCCCTCCCTTGGTCCAGCGAGCAGCCCTCAAGGTGCCTTCACAAGGAAGAACTTCTGGGCATGCCCAATGGCTGCTTCCCACGCTATATAAAGTGCCCCACGAGGAAACAACCTCCATTCAGCCAGAGAGAAGCTCTCCCAAAATGAAGGTGCTCCTTGTCCTCCTGCTGGGAGCTGTCCTGTGCTTGGACTCAGGTAAGACACCCTGGACACCTTGCCCTGGGTCCTCTCCAGGAGATCTTCAGCTAGGAGGACAGTTGGGGCTTGGCAGGGATGGGAGAAGTGGTGGTGCAGGTGTCATATGAAGAATTCTCCTTTTTGATGGGATGTTCTGGGTGCTGGGTGGAAAAAATCCATTGTCCCACACTGATGGTGTGATCCTGGTGCTGGGTAGAGCCCAGGAAAGATAAATCCTGGATTTAACTGAAATCAAAGTTATTTAAGCCAGATCATGTAGTTTCATGTGTGGAGGGTATGGAAAAAAATCCATAGTCCCACCCCACTGAAGGTGTGATCCTAGTGCTGGGTAGAGCCCAGGAAAGATAAACCCTGGATTTAACTGAAATCAAAGTTTTTTAAGCCAGATCATATAATTATATACATGGAGATGTTTGGGGTTTTTAATTGGGATGGGAAGATTCTTTTCTTCTTCCCAGGCTCTCAAAAATTGCAATTTTCCTTCTAAGTTTTGCTCCAACTTGTTTCCTGACTCTTCGTTCCAAAAGTGGCCTCTGACATTGGACAGAATTTTAATGGGACAGAAAAAGGGAGAATATCAGATTGTGCCAGTTTATAAACTGGATGGGTGAAATTCAGACCCTATCAGGTTTTTCTACTGGGAAAAAAATGGTTTTAAACCAGTTTTTCCCTTTTATCAGAGAACAGAAGAAGGACACTTGAGCAGAAATGTTTCTCCACCAGCAGAAGATGCTGACCAGGCTCTTAGACAAACCTGGCCAGACCTTCCCCTCTTCAGAGTGCTCTGAAATTTGACTTTTATTGCTTTAAATGTCAGATATATTTGCAAACTGGGTTTTGGCTCCTTATCTCTATGACTACATTGGTCGTTTATACCAGAATAACTCAGACAGAGGGAAACCAAATGCTTTGAATCACTTCTTGCTCCTGCTCTGAACACCACTAATCCCTAGATGAGGCTTTTCTATGTCCTACAAGAATATTTTAGGCGTTAGGCTGTTGGCTTGAGGGCTTCATGAGTCAAGCCTGGTGGCCCTTGGGGTTAAACTACATCTCTATCCATGAACTCTCACCCTTGCAAGGCTCCAGTGATGCCCCAGGGTACTAGGAGAAGGTAATTGCACCATGTTCTTGCTCCTCTAGGGACTATTTTTTCTTTTTCAGTACTAATTCTGCCTTGCCTTGATGCACATACCAGCAGAGCAGATGTTGACCACCCTGGGGGCATGTCCATGAGGGGGTGGAAACACGTGGTGACCTGGTTTTGATAGGGAGGTGAAGGATGTGTTAGGATCTTGCTTTCTAGGAGGGGGTGATGGAGAGAATGTCACAAGTTGGCTCAAACGGAGACAAGGGGCTGGAGGAGACCTTGCAAGTTGTCACCTCCATCCTTCCCTCACCCTCTGGTCTTTCCTTCTTTCATCCACCTGGCAAACAAAGAGAGGCAGACAAATATCAACCCCTCCTTCTGAGGACTTCAACCCATAGAATCATAGAAAAGATCATTTTGGTTGGAAGAGACCTTTAAGAACATCAAGCCCAACCATTCCCCCATCCCTACCAGGGCACCACTAACCCCTGTCCCTCAGCACCACATCTCCATGGCTTTGAAACCCCTCCAGGGATGGGGACTCCACCACTGCCCTGGGCAGGGCAAGAATTTCTTCTTTCAGGGAAGAAATTTTACCTCATGTCCAACCTAAACCTTCCCTGGCACAACTTGAGGCTGGTTCCTCTTGTCCTGTTGCTTGTTCCTTGGGAGCAGAGCCCGACCCCACCTGGCTCCAACCTCCTGTCAGGGAGTTGTGCAGAGCCAGAAGGTCTCCCCTGAGCCTCCTTTGCTCCAGCCTCAACACCCCCAGATGCTCCTCACCACACTTGCACTTGAGCCCCTTCCCCAGCTTCATTGCCCTTCTCTGGCCACTCTCCAGCCCCTCAAGGTCCTTCTTGGGGTGAAGGGTCCTTCGCTCCAGCTTAGAAGGTGAGAATATCACCAAAAAAACCCTATTGCAGGCAGGAGCTGTGTCAGACATCCCAATTGCTTCCCAAATTCCCATTGACTGATGAGACCAGTCAACGAGACCAGCTGGAGATCTTTTTGCTCCCTCTGAAGCATCTTCAGCAGTTGCAAAGCTCAGCTCTCACCTCAAGAGACTCTTCTCCACCAAAAATGGAACAAACCATTGTTTTCCCAATAACAGAGGTGCCATCTTCCTTGGAGGGCCCCCAGGAATGCTCCTGCACCCCTTAAGTTGCATTCCCTGGGGAGCTTCTGCTAAATTAGTCTTCTAATCCCTCTTGGTCTTTTGCAGGTTCTTCTCTGCAGTGTTACAGCTGCACCTCACAGCTCAGCAACTCCAACTGCCAGACCAAAGTGACCTGCACAGAAAAGGAGTCCTGCAAGACAGATGTGATCAGTAAGACAAAGTTGGGGTGGGCAATGTCTTAGTTGGGGTGGTGGAGCCAAGCATAGAATCATAGAATCATCAGGGTTGGAAGGGACCTTCAAGATCATCCCGTTCCAACCCCCCTGCCATGGGCAGGGACACCTCCCACTACATCAGTTGCCCACAGCCCCAGCCAGCCTGGCCTTCAAAAGGTCCAGGGATGGGGCTTCCACCAGCTTCAGCTCCAGCTTCAGGTGTCCAAGCCATGCTCACCTACTCTAGATGCACCAACTGGTGGAGGTCAGCAAAGCTTAGGGAAAAAAAAGCCATCTGGGGAGAAAAGGTGATAAAAAAGCTCCCAGATGACAGAAGAAAAATGTCCTTTGTTGATAGCTGGTCCCTTGGTGGTGGTTCTGGCCACCACCGAGTCCTCTCTCCATAATATCACATAAATTCCACAGTGTTGGCCAACAGGTCATGATAAAGACTGAGCAGCAATGTCAGTGCTGGAATAGATCTCAGGAGGGTTCAGCTGCACTTGACATTGCAAATATCTACCAGTGTCTCTCACTTGGACAAAATTTGGTTTATTTCTCTCTCGTAACACCAAAAATTGTTTGTTTCCAAGGGCAAAACTCAAATTTATGGCTTTGGAAGCTTTGGAACATGAATTAAAATGTGAGGGGCTGAGTCTGGTGAAACCTGGTCATGAAGTTAGGAGGAACATTCAATGACAGAGCTGGTTTTAGGTGGAGTCAGTGAAAAAATCTACATCTACAGCTCTGAACTCAGCCATCTGAGTGTCTCTTAGGAGATGATGGTTTAATTCTCCTGTATCTGTGGGGACAGCTCAGTTTCTCTTAGACCCAGGGCACAAACTCTGTCAGGCAGCAAATGCAAGACCTCCAGGAGATGTTGTCCTTGTGTGGACATGGAGAGATCCAACCCTATAACCCACTGGCCCTATACACTGAATTTGGGCTCCTCACCCATTAGTAGTTTAGACTCCCCAGCAGAGCTGTTGGTGGCTACTTTTATTATTAATTAAATTACCAGGATTTCTGTAGATGGTGCTGGTTTAGGAACCCCTGAGGATTGTGCTGTGGAATCTGCTGCCTGGGGAATGAAGCCCATCCTGACACCCCAAAAATACCACCCGCTGCAGTAAAATATTGCAGCTGTTGGGAAATGCTCATTTTTATTCCAAGAAGTGAGCTCAGATAACACAAAATCACAGAATCTAAGGAGCATCTTATTGAGTTCAGAGAACCATAGATTGCTTTGGGTTGGAAGGGACTTTTGAAGCTCATCTAGTCCAACCAGGGACATCTTCACCTAGAGCAGGTTGCTCAGAGCTCCAACCAGCCTGACCTTGAATGGTTCCAGGGATGGGGCATCAACCACCTCTCTGGGCAACCTGGGCCAGTGTCTCACCACCCTCAGTGTCAAAAATGTTTTCCTTTTATCTCATCTCAATCTCCCTGTTTTAGTTTAAAACATCACTCTCTGTCCTGTCCCAAGAGGAGAGGATCCTTTAATCCCTTTAACTGCTAAAAGGATTGTCCCCATCTTTCTTATAGGTCCCCTTTAAGTCCTGAAAGGCCCCAAGAAGGTCTCCTCAGAGCCTTCTCTTCTCCAGAACCCCACTGAGGTTCCATGAAGCTTGGCTTGGGTCATAGAATCCTAAAATGTTTGAGGCTGGAAGGGACCCCTAGAGCTCATCTGGTCCAACCTCCCTCCACCAGCAGGGACATCTCTACCTAGGGCAGGCTGCTCAGAGCCCCAGCAAGCCTGACCTTGAAGGACTCCAATCTAAATCTCTCCTTTCCTAGCTTCAAACCATCACTCCTGGTCCTTGTAGTCATGATCCTGCTTCCCTTCCAGGGGTCGTGGGGCTCTTCAGCATCATCAGCAAGGGCTGCGACGCGTCGTGCGTGTCGGACTATCAGAACTTCAACGTGGGCAACAGGAACATCTCCTGCTGCAGCACCAACCTCTGCAACGCCAACGCCGCCGGCAGCCTGAGGAGCAGCTCCGGGGTGGCAGCAGGGCTGGCAGGAACCCTGCTCTGGACCTTCCTCAGCAGCAGGCTGTGAGAGGAGCAGAGAGGACTCCCATGAGCACCCCCTTGGTATGAGGGCAATGGTAGCGGGGAGCAGCGTGGTGGGTTGGGCACGTGGTGTCCTTGGAGCTGATGGCAGATCCTTGCTGTATGATGGCTTCTTCTTTAGTGGTGGTGTCTTGTAGTGCCAAAGGGAATGATGTGTCTGTGCTACCTGCGTGGCATCTAAAATATACTGATTTGTGAATCAAGTGTGGGTGTGCTACCTCTTTACAACTTAGTCGAGGATCTCTGCAGCTGCACGTGGATGTGCTCATGTCTGGTCAGCATCCAGTCTTGGTCATTGCTGTGTGGTGATGGTNGTGAAGAGCAACCACACCTGGAGGGCAGCTTGCTTGTGACCTAGAGACCCTGAGACCTTGCACCTTGTTAGCTACCACACAAGACAAATTCAGTGCTCACCTTCTCTGCTACATGTGCCACAGCCCTTCCTAGAATCATTTAGGTTGGGAAAGATCTCTAGGATCAAGACCAACCTTTGTCTAACATCTCCCTGACCCCTAGACCATGTCTCAAAGCTCCACATCTACTCATGAGCCTTCCCAGAGCTGTGTCATCCCTGGGATGTTGGGAAGGACTCCACATACAGGTACCTGGAGCACCACGGTGAAGTGGAAAGGGTGTCTCCATGATGTCCTAATTTGCTTTCATCAGATAGCTTATTTTATGGATATAAACTTGGGTGTTCCCACCTTTCCTTGGGAGATCCCGTGTGATGTTTGGCAAAGACAGCAGAGAAAGTTCCATGGAAAGATACCCTCAAGAAACTCTCCAATAAGACCTCAAAGTAACATAGATATGAAAAGATACCCTCAAGAAACTCTCCAATAAGACCTCAAAGTAACATAGATATGAAAAGATACCCTCAAGAAACTCTCCAATAAAACCTCAAGGTAACATAGATATGAAAAGATACCCTCAAGAAACTCTCCAATAAGACCTCAAAGTGACATAGATATGAAAAGATACCCTCAAGAAACTCTCCAATAAGACCTCAAAGTAACATAGATATGAAAAGATCTGGGGGGGAAAAAAAAAGGTAGAAAATATTCTGGAGGTGGCCACCATGTCCTCCTAATATAAAATAAAAGATGGTCCTGGGAGAGCCCAGGGTGGGAGCAACAGGACAGGCTGGACCCATGAAGTCAAGGAGCTGCAAAGTAAGGAGAGAAGTGGAGAGAAGGGTGGAGGACTCAAAGGGGAGGGAGATTGGCCCCATTTTCCTTTCTCATGCCCTAAGAACTATTGGTGGAGCCAAGTCAGCTGGAGGACCCACGGCCATGGGATGAGGGCCAGCATCAAAGTTTGTATGAAGTCAATATGGGATGTCAGAAGATGCTGACGCTGCTGTTGTGAAAGAACCAAGCACATAAAACCCTTGGGATGTAAGACATTAATGAGCTGCTAATTGTAGGGAGCAGGGAAGGGGTTTCCCAAAGGAAAATCCAGGCTGAAGCACCTTCCTCATGTGAGCCAAGGCTGGTTATTGACAGAGGGAGGATAAGGGATGTAGGGGGTGATTTATTCTGGCTTTTGTGACCCTCCTGAGTCTTAGTCATTGAAAAGAGGGACTCATCCCACTGTGCATCTCCCAGTCAAGATGTTTCCTGCATGGGTGACCACCTCCCATGACCTCTCCAGTCCAAGGGCTTGTCTTTTACTGGAAGAAGGTCCCTACTTCTGAGAAATTCCCCAGGCATGTCCACATCCAATGGTCTTTCCCAACAATGGCCCTTCCTGGAGACTGAGATGGGAATGGAGATGGGAAATGACCAAAGCATATTAGCCAGCACCAGAGTCATCAGAGTCTCCAGGGATGGTGGGTGAACCACAGCTTCTTCCAGCTTCTGGAGAGCTCAAATACATCCAGCCCCGATCATAAGAGGTCTCCAAAGTCTTCAGCAGGAATAGGGGCTGTTTACCTGTGGTATGTTGGTCCCATGTGTCTATGACATCTACCTGCACATCATTTAGGAGCTTCTTGGTGGAGCCAAGAGGGGATTTTCCCCTGTTGTGGTGGCTGAGACCTGGTGTCTATGTCCTCACAGGTTGAAGGGATGATTGTTTCTCCCAGTTTCTTCTCTGTGCATAGTCTGGATGGAGTCCACAAGCATCAGATGAGTGATTTATCTGGAGATACATCCTCTCTGTGGATATATTGGGATTTTTTGCATGCTGGAGGTGGGGATTAGATGGGTTAGAAAAGGTGCAACTGGGAGAGGTCATGGCTGGGATGGACACAGTGAAGAGCAGGGTAGTGGAGCTCACTGGTGCTTGATGGGTGCTTGGCACAGGACTCCAAATACCACCAAACCACACTCCCCATTCAGGTCACCCACAGAAACAACCCTCTAAATTCTGGGAAGGATTAGGAGGTGCCAAACTGGGGTGGATAAATGACTCAACCACTGGTGAGAAGCTGGGCTGGGCCAGGGCAGGACCAGGAAGATGCTTTCCCAAGTGAGGTCCCTGCACGTTGACAGAAGAACTGGGCTCCCCTCCTGCCTTGTAAACCCCTGACAAACACAAACAGGGCTCAGTCCCTCCTGCTCCAGCTTCCAGCATCATGCAAACATGCAAGACCTGCCTGGGGCTTGAGTTACTCTCAGGGTGCTGAGAAAAAGGTCTAAGAGTTGTTTGCACAGAATTTATTTGAAAAACAAGGTTGGTTGTTGGGTTTCTTTCCCACCCAAGCAAGTTTCTTCTTGACGTTGCTGCCTGAGCAGCTTTATCAGTTCTTCTCCTGTCTTCTCCACGCTTATCAAAAGGCTTCAAACTGGGGAGAGGCTCTTTAAGCAACTCCATCCATCACGCATGCAAGGAATTTCTGCTCCTCCAGGATCAAGCTGCAGCTCATTGCTTTAAATAATAAGCAACTGGGCAATAAAATGGGTGGTTTCTTTTTTTTTCCAAGGGCAGGGGCTGCACTTTTCCATAGGCTGCAGGTACATTATTAATAATGGACTGGTGATATCACAGCGTTGCAGAGTGTCAGGGGTTGGAAGGGACCTCCAAAGATCATCGAGTCCAATCCTAGGATCACCCAGAGCAGGNCCTTCTGCTCCACCCCAGGATGCCCTTGGCCTTCTTGGCTGCAAGGCTCATGCTCATGCTGCTGTCCCTGTGGACAGGACATTCAATATTTCCCATGACCCAGTAGAAGTTACACCCAGTGCCTCTACCTGATCTGAAAAATGTCACCAAGGTCCCCTGAATTCACCCCAATTCATGGCAGCTGGTTGAAAACAGTTGGTCCCGCTGGAGAAAGTCTCTGGGGCAGAGAAGCTGCATGAGCTGGCATCTGAGGACCTTGGCCCCAGGCAAGTTACACAGTGTCTCCATACCTCTGCTTTGTACAGATCTTATCAGGCCCAAAGATGCTCAGATAGGGACTTTAATGGGGCCAGGGGAGAGACTTGGGCTAAAAATAAGCTGGACTAGTCAGCTGGCAGAACAGAGCTGGGGAGGGATCACCTCCCACCAACCCACCTTGCCCAGCCACATTCCTGCTGTGAATCGTGCACATGTTGTTGTGCAACCAGGAGCTTTGTGGCCCAAACAGAGCAGAGGGAGGGAGAACCTGCAGCTCTGCCAGCTCTGAAGTCACTCAAAGCAATCAAAAGACCTGCCCTGTGGTGGTGGGACATCCCTGAAGTGACTGGACCCACCACCCAGCTGGGGCAAGGTTGGCTGATGAAGCCAAAGTCATCCGTCCAGGCTTGATGGGGCTCTGAGCAGCCTGCCCTAGGTAGAGATGTTCCTGCTGGTGTAGGGAGGTTGGACAAGATGACCTCTGGAGGTCCCTTCCAGCCTCAAACATTCTATGGTTCTATGGTTCTATTCCATCCTAACTAATCCCACCTCCATCCTGCCCCCTGATAACTCCATGTGGTGGAGACATCCCTCACTAGTTTATCTCTGACCTCACCTTGAGCTCAATTAATTATTTTCTGAGCTAAATCACGAGACTCTTTACAAAGCAGATGCTGTACCCATGACTTGATGTTCTTGGTTCACAGCAGCCCTGACCTCCTCCCTGGTTGGCTTCTCTGATGTCTGATCACAAGCCTGTGCTATGGGGGCATCACCTTGTAAAGGCACCAGCTCATTAAAACACTTCTTGCCATGGGCCTGTACCAGAACTTGCACACACCAGCTGTGGTCACCACCCACACTCAAACAACCTCTGTGCCCTTCATGGGCTCATGTTCACTTCTACCAGTGCTTCCCCAGGTGAATCACTTGGAGACACCATGCCCCAACCTTGGACCCTTTTCCAGCTCTACTGGTGGCCCTTCATGGGCTCATGTTCACTTCTACCAGTGCTTCCTCAGGTGAATCACTTGGAGACACCATGACCCAACCTTGGACCCGTTCCCAGCTCTACTGGTGGCTCTCCATGGCTGATGTAGTTCGACTATCACCATCCCCTGCACCAGAGAAGACAGGAGTGGGGCTGAGTCAGGAGAAGAGAATGTTTTATTTTCATTCAAGACTCAACCTGGCCTTGAGGGAATGTGTGGAATGAGGACATCACCCAGGCGAGCAAAAGTTGGGCAGGGAGGGGACTTCTTTTCTTCAGGGGTCACTGCTCCTTGAGTTACTTGCAGGGACCCACCTGCCTTCATGGGTGGCTGTGTCCTACCACACACTTGGGTGCCTTCTGTCCAAACTGGTTGTGTCTTCTCCTCTATATTGTCTTTGGCTGCAGCCTCTGGACCCACTTTCAGCAAGGTAGCAAGAGGAAGATGTTTGTCTGCTCCCATAGACCAAGAGAAAATGATCTCACCTCTACCTGTAGCATCCAAGTGTTCTCATAGTGAAAAGAAAGATGTTTATCCTTCTTAAAATACCAACAGTTTGGGCAGAGAGGAGGTTTTTTGACACCTCTTCAAGGGCAGTAATTAAAGAGAGAGGAAGGTGTGGCTAAAGCTTCAAGTAATCACTTGAGGTGTGATAATTGGAGCTCATCTGACCTATTCTCTTCCTCTACACCCGAGATGAGCTTGAGAACGAGACTTGACATAAGAATTTGAGTGTTCAATGGGAATTATTAAGAAAACAATGAAGGAAACCACCCTCTCTGCTCTTCCTCTTGCATGTCATGGAGGCAGAGACTGGCAAGCCCTTGTCATCAGGTGTAGTCACTTCTTCTGGCCTGGCTCCAGTTGCCTTGTGGTGGAATGAGAGAGCATTTCATAACCCTTCTCACACCCAGGTGCTATCAAAGGCGCCCGTTTCCCTGCCCTCCATAATTCCCTGCAATTAATTAATCTTCTTAGCTGGCTTTGCAGCCAATGCTCTGCTACTGGGTGCTCTTCAAAGGCAGAAGTTCTACCTTGCTCCTCCTCATCAGGCAGGTGGAGGGAAGAAGAATTAACCTTTGCCATGGAGATGTCTTGATATGATGTCTTCCAACAACAAAAATAATCCCTATCCCTCTTATCTCCTCCTTCCTGGTCCTCCCAACGTCCATGTCCATAGAATCATAGAATGTTTGAGGCTGGAAGGGACCTCCAGAGCTCATCTGGTCCAACCTCCCTCCACCAGCAGGGACATCTCTACCTAGGGCAGGCTGCTCAAAGCCCCATCAGAGCTGCTTGAAAGATGCCAAGGATCAGCCAGGAATGGTCTATGACTCTTTCTCTTGCCAAAACAAGCTGGTTGCATCCAACCTGCTTCCTGGAGATGCTCATTAGCTTGTGTAAACTCCTCTGCCATGCCCAGGAATTGTTTGGGAGATCCTTGAGCCCAACCACTGCTGGTGACAGTAAGGGTGACTAATCTCCACTACCCAGAAGTGTCCACTGGGCTGGTGTGATTACCTAACATAATTGTAACCTCTGGGCCTGGAACTTGCTGGTCCCATTCCTGGAAGGTTAGAAAAGTTCTAAGTTGTTTGTATTTCGGGTTCCATGGTTTGGAAGAAAATAGTTTTCTCCATTTCTGAGGTGTTCCATGGGTACATCCCACCTCCATCATTGTTAAGCAGAACCCCAGCAGCACATGGGTTTGTTGTAGACTTGCTGTTGGGCTTCATTTACCCCTAAATCAGCCTCAGGATACCAACAATGATGTTAAAAGAGCATCACAAGAGGACAAAGGATTTAGAAGGAGGCCCAGATAATGGCTACATTTGCATCTCTTCTGGCAACCCAAGCATCAGTCAATTCTTGCCTCTTATGGATACAGGTGGGACTGAAAAAAAGCCCTGCAAGAACTCTTAGCATGGATTTATCATCTTATTAAGCTCCATGCAGAAATGAGGCTGAAGAGGCAAGATTTCCTGGGGTAGCTGCTCTGCTTCTTCCATCAGGAGCTCCTTGTGTGCCCTCCAGTAAAGTCTCAGTCCTCAACAAACCTGTATCTACATGAATGAAACACTTTTTAATTCTTAACCTCTTTTCCTTCAACTGTCACTCTGTAGGTACATCCATGTGGCTTTTCTGCTCATCTGAAGGTCTCCAAGAACTTCTGAACCTGAGAGCCGTCCTTTCTGAGCAGAAGGCCGTGTGGTGACCTCAGCTTTCAAAGATATTGAGGGAAGTGACAGCTGAGACCATTCTCCAGACACAAACCTGTCCACACCCAAGCTATGGAAGCAGTGGTTGAAATGGGGTGGCTGGAACAAGGATGAAATGAGAGGGNCTCTCCTCTCCTCTCCTCCAGCTGACCTTCCAAGAGCACGTATCTCACCACGCTTTCCACAAAGAATCCCCAAATGCCAAGGGTGGAGCAGAAACGTGCAGGAAGCCAATCTACAACCCTGTGGAGATACTTCAAGGTAAATCTCCCCTCATCACCACCCTGGTGATTCACCACTAATATCAAACCAGTGGCCATCGTTTGCATCACAGAGATTACACTGGAACGTTTGATTCCAGGCTTCTGGCTTTGGGATTAAGATGTCACCATAAACAAGGCCAGAAGTCCTCAGGCTAAAGCAGAACATGCAGCTGCCTCTTCCCTATTGAAGGGGGTGATGAGAAGACACCATCCAGAAGACAATCAAGGATGTAGGAGGCAAAGTGACTATCCAAAGATGGTTGGTGAAGGGAGGCTGTGCTGGTCTACCTCATATAATGGGGTTGTCTCAGGTTAGAGACCATCTAAGGAACAAGAGTACAAGTCCATGGGACCTCATGAGATCCTGACATGTCTTGAAGGACCTGGTGGATGAAGTGGCTGAGCCACTATCCATGACGTTTGAGAGGTCATGGCAGTTTGGGGAAGTTCCCAGTGGCTGGAAAAGAGGGAAAATAACCCCCATTAAAAGATAAAAAAGAAAGACCTGAGGAACTACAGGCTGGTCAGTGTCATCTCTGCACCCAGCAAGACCATGGAGTGGGTCCTCCTGGAAACTGTGCTAAGGCATGTGGAAAAGAAGAAGATGATTGGTGAGAGCCATGGTTGGGGTTGTTCAGCCTGGAGAACTCCAAGGAGACCTTAGAGGAGCCTTCCAGTACTTCATGGGGGCCACAAGAAAGCTGGGGAGGGACTTTTAGGAGGGCTTGTAGTGATAGGACAAGGAGTAATGGCTTTAAACTGGAATAGGGTAGATTAAATGAGATATAAGGAAGAAATTATTCCCCATGAGGGTGGTGAGACCCTGGAACAGGTTGCCCAGAGAAGTTGTAGATGACCCCTCCCTGGAAGCTTTCNGAAGGCCGTGTGGTGACCTCAGCTTTCAAAGATATTGAGGGAAGTGACAGCTGAGACCATTCTCCAGACACAAACCTGTCCACACCCAAGCTATGGAAGCAGTGGTTGAAATGGGGTGGCTGGAACAAGGATGAAATGAGAGGGAGGGAGGAGCAGGCACAGGTTGGGTTAGGGAAGAGAAGTTGGTTTGGTTGCAGTGTCCTGGTGTGATGAGGCTTTGGGCAGCCTGACCTAGGAAGCAGTTGAAATCTGCAGAGGATGTTTGCAGAGACTGAAGAGGTCTCTGGCATGATGCTATCATTGATCTGTGGGGTTTCTGGGGCAGGAGATAGAAAGAGCCATGGGGGGAGGATGGTTGGTTTGACCCAACTGTTGGTGTCTCCATTGCCACAGCACCAATATGCATCAGGTAACTGGTTTGTCATCAATTAATAGCAACTTCTAGGTGCTGAGTCTTCTGGTGGAGTAAACTCCTCTTCNTAAGGAACAAGAGTACAAGTCCATGGGATCTCATGAGATCCTGACATGTCTTGAAGGACCTGGTGGATGAAGTGGCTGAGCCACTATCCATGACGTTTGAGAGGTCATGGCAGTTTGGGGAAGTTCCCAGTGGCTGGAAAAGAGGGAAAATAACCCCCATTAAAAGATAAAAAAGAAAGACCTGAGGAACTACAGGCTGGTCAGTGTCATCTCTGCACCCAGCAAGACCATGGAGTGGGTCCTCCTGGAAACTGTGCTAAGGCATGTGGAAAAGAAGAAGATGATTGGTGAGAGCCATGGTTGGGGTTGTTCAGCCTGGAGAACTCCAAGGAGACCTTAGAGGAGCCTTCCAGTACTTCATGGGGGCCACAAGAAAGCTGGGGAGGGACTTTTAGGAGGGCTTGTAGTGATAGGACAAGGAGTAATGGCTTTAAACTGGAATAGGGTAGATTAAATGAGATATAAGGAAGAAATTATTCCCCATGAGGGTGGTGAGACCCTGGAACAGGTTGCCCAGAGAAGTTGTAGATGACCCCTCCCTGGAAGCTTTCAAAGCCAGGTTGGATGAGGCTTTGAGCAACCCGGTCTAGTGGGAGGTGTCCCACCCCATGGCAGGGGGATGGAGCTGGAGACGCTTCCAACTCAAACCTGTGACAACATAAACACACGTGTTATGGGGTGGCCTCCAGGTGACCTTGTCCTCACCCTTGAAAGGTGCTTCTCAAAGACAATGAAGGTAAACAGTTGCTCCACAGAGCTATTATTTTTTGATGGGCCTTTTGTCTAAAGAGGTTCCAGTGAACTCTGTGTGTCTGTTGGTTACAAAAATAAAGATCTATGGTGAATCACCCAGGAGACATCTATGGTAGAGAAGACAAGGTGTCCCTAAGTCATCTGACTCCCCCTTGGGACTTTTTGTCCTGCTTCAAGCTGTGACTACACAAACTTTCAAAGGTTGTTGTCTTCTGCAGGTAGTCCCATAACTTTTGGCCCTGGCCATATGGATCCCAGTGATGGGGACTGGCTTGTTATGCTCTTCCTTTGATTGTGATGGGTACTCATAACAACGTGCACCATGAGATATTCCTATTGCTCAGAAGGTTTACTCAGGTTGCCCAGAGGACATGTGGATGCTCCATCCCTGGAGGTGTTCAAGGCCAGGTTGGATGGAGCTTTGAGCAACCTGGTCTAGTGGGAGACATCCCAGCCATGGCAGGGGGGTTGGAACGAGATGATCTTGAAGGTCCCTTCCAACCCAAACCTTTCAATGATTCTATGATAAAGAGGGAGATTCTTGCTGTTGAGGAGAGGGAGGTACCAGGGCCTGTAACTGGCAAGTCTTTGCCTGTTGCCCACTCCTGCAGATTTCTCAGAGGTCCACAGTGCCATCAGCTGCTCAAAGTGTGGACTCCCAACCAACAGCACCCTTCAGCCTTGCCTCTAGATCACCCAACCCTCAGATGGTAAATCCCATGGCCACAGGAACCTCTGGCGTGCTAGAACCTGCACTGATGGGTGATAAAAGGCTTTTCACATGGGGTTTGCAGCAGCCACCACCAGGGCAGATGAGGGAATCACAACATCACAATGAAGGCAAGAGGAGACATCAATCATCTGAGGACACACCCAGGTTATGGCTTTAGAAGGGGCCAGGATCCATTCTCTGATCCTGATGTCCCAGCTCCTCCATAAATGAACTTTCTTATCCCTCCAACCAGAATGTCCTCATTGGAAACATCCTTGGCCTCTTCTGTCCATCAGAGAGTGTCTGGGCATTGTCCAGGACGGGTCCAGTGGGTTGAGGGCCAGAGGGACCATGACAAATGACAGTGTAGGATCCTCAAGTCCGTGGTAGGACTGGTACAGGTTGAAGGACCCCTGGAATGCCTCATTTGTGGGTATCCATCCCTCTGGGGTGCAGTCCAGAGCCACGTGTTGGGAATTTCTTCTGCAAATGCTTGAGGGACCTTCCCGGAGCTGAGCAAACCCAACCAGTGAGGTGATGCCTGAAGGGATTGTCCTCAACTTTGGGGCTAGAAGAAGGAGGACCTCCAGATGTGGAGTCTATGCCCCGGATTTCCCTTTTTTCTCCCAGAAATCACTTCTTTTTATCAAAATACAGCAGGGGTGGAGGGTTTCCACCCATCTGCAGAAGTTCACCTACTTTTTAGCCTGGAAGTTCATGTGTTTAAGGCAGAACTTGGGAGATGTGAACACAACCTCCTTCTCTGCTTGGAGAGCTTCAATTTCCCATCTCACATCTTCAAACAGGGTGTGCAAACCACCAAGATGAAGGACACACATGGGAAGAAAGGTTTGCAGGTTGACTGAGTCAGTTCTGGGGCTTTGGAGTCCTCGTTGATGTCTCCTTATGTGGAGACACGTGTTTTGTGTCAACCCCTGGAAGAAAGATCTAAAGAGCTCCAAGAAGGGTGCTCAGGGAGTCGTGCTCACACTTTCACCCTTCTCCAGCTGCATGAAACCTGCATTCCCTTCTGCCCAGTGGCAGAGGTTTCATCAGGAGGGTGGAGAGCAGCTCCACCCGAACAAGCCCATGGACTTGTCATTAGCACATACCCATGAGAGGTGGGAGCTTGGATGAGCTGAGCACCTCACCAAGCATGGCTGCAGCCCTGGTGATGGGCAGCTTGGCTTCCTGGAGCTGAGTCACAGATGGAGATGGGGGAGCCCCTGGGTTCAAGAAGGACACGGATCTGCTGGAGAGAGTCCAGCACAGAGCCACAAAGATGATGGAGGGAGTGGAACATCTCCCTGGTGAGGAAAGGCTGAGGGAGCTGGGGCTCTTTAGCTTGGAGAAGAGGAGACTGAGGGGTGACCTCATGAATGGTTATAAATGTGTAAAGGGAGAGTGTCAGGAGGATGGAGCCAGGCTCTGCTCAGGGACATCCAGTGATAGGACAAGGGGCAACGGGTGTGAGCTGGACCAGAGGAGGTTCCACATCAATAGGAGAAGAAAATTCTCCATGGTGAGGTTGCCAGACATTGGCCCAGGCTGCCCAGGGAGGTTGTGGAGTCTCCTTCTCTGGAGACATTCAACCCCCCTGGACGTGTTCCTGTGTGACCTGCTCTGGGTGATCCTAGGATTGGACTCGATGATCTTTGGAGGTCCCTTCCAACCCCTGACGTTCTNAGGAGGTTGTGGTGAGGCTGGTGTTGGTCTCTCCTCCCAAGTAACTAATGACAGGACAAGAGGTGATGGCCTCAAGTTGCCCCAGGGGAGGTTTAGATTGGACATTAGGAAGAAGTTCTTTACTTCAAGAGTGGTCAGGGACTGGCCCAGGCTGCCCAGGGAGGTGGTGGAGTCACCATCCCTGGAGGGGTTCAACAAACAAGTAGATGTGGTACTTGCAGTCAGGGAGATGTTGGGATGAAGGTTGGACTTGATGATTCTCAAGGTCCTTTCCACCCATAATGATTCTATCTTCCTCTATTCCAGCCATCACCAGGATTTCTGGAAACCTCACAGCAGCCTCCACCCTGCAAAGCAGCTCCATGCAAGACCTTGACATCAGGTAGGCTGATGCCATGGCCACAGTGTCAAATGCTGTTGTTTGATGCTCATCTCATAGAATTTCTTCCCCACAAGGGTTGTCCAACACTAGAAGAGGCTGCCCAGGGCACTGGTGAAGTCTCCATCCCTGGAGGGATTTGAAAGCCATGGAGATGTGATGCTGAGGGACACGGGTTAATGGTGGACTTGGAAGTGGTGGGTGAACAGTTGGACTTGGTGACCTTGGAGGTCATTTCCATCCCAAATAATTCCATGATTCTAAGATTCTGTGATCCTATGATTCCATGTCCAGACACCCCAGTGATGGGCAACCTCCACCAAGCAGGATAGACTCATTCCATTCACGTTCCTCTTTAAATCACTGATTTATTCCAAGGATCTCCCAGGACATGGTGCCTTCCAGCTATGGTCAGACCATCACAACACGCCTGGGTGGACATCTCCATCTGAGCAAGCCACCCACGATCTGCCAAGGGGCATTTTCATGCTGTGAAAGCTGCAGTTCCACCCTTGCCACACTTACCTATTGAGGCAGAACCACCTTGAATGCTCAAAGCCTTGGAGCTCCTCCAGTTTCATGGCTCTTAATTAAGATATTGTTCCAATGTGCCTTGAGCTGCTCTGTTAGGAGGAAGGAGCTGGATGTAACCAGGCGTGGTGGCTTCCACAGAGAGGACTCTTCCCTATATACCCAGGGAGGTGTGTTTGGGGTGGTTTTCTTCATGTACCTCGTCCCTGGCAGCACAGGAAGATAAAATAAAGATAAATTATGGTTTTTACCCTCCCTTTCCCACAGCACTGAGCCTGCTGCCCCAGCTTTATGTCACCCATGACTGGAAATTTTCATCATCAATATTTCTCCAGTTACTGAGAACCCTTCAGAGAGCAGCAATTTCCCCCCAAAAAGCCCCATTCTCAAGCTGGGAATGGCAGCAATGCCCATTTGCATCTCCACAAGGAGCTTCTGACAATCAATCCCCCCACCCCAGCCATTAAATTAGCTTTTCAACTCACTTTATCTTCATCCATGAGGTCTCCAAGTGCTTCACAGTGATCAGGAACTTTTCTTCTTTGGCTTATTCAGGTTTTTTTACAAGAAATTGAGTAATGGTGGAATTTTTTCCCCCCATGATCATCACAAAACCAAGAAGCCTTCCAGCTTTTCCTATGAAATCTAAAATGCCATTGGCTCGGTCCAAAGGGAAGAGCAAATCGTTGCTCGCTCCCTCCCTCAAATATTTCAAGCTGGTTCCACAAATATTGGGTAATATTGAAAAAAAAAAAGTTTGAAAGGTTGACAGGGAGCTACTGGAGAGAGTCCAACAGAGGCTGTGGAGATGCTGGTGGGACTGGAGCATCTCTGTGGCCAGGACAGGCTGAAAGCCCTAGGGCTGCTGAGCTGCAGAAGAGAAGCCCCAGAGGGGATCTGATCAATGTTCATCAGTATCTAAAGGGTGGGGGCAAGAGGCTGGGGCCAGACTCTGGTCAGTGGTGCCAAGGGGCACTGGGCACCAAGTGGAACCCAGGAGGAGAAAGTTGTTTGGGGTGAGGGTGTTGGAGCCTGGCCCAGGCTGCCCAGAGAGGTTGTGGAGTCTCCTTGTCTGGAGAGATCCCAAACCCACCTGGTTGTCCTCATTGGCACCATGCTCTGGGTGAACCTACTTTAGTTTATCAGGGAGGTTGGATGAGATGATCTCCAGAGGTCCCTTCCAACCTGTTCCATTTGGGGATTCTGTGATGGTTCAAAACTAGAGGTGGGGAGATTGAGATGAGACGTTAGGAAGAAGTTCTTGCCCAGGAGGGTGGGGAGACACTGGCCCAGGTTGCCCAGAGAGGTGCTGGAAGCCCCATCCCTGGAGGTGTTCAAGGTTGGATGGGGCTGTGAGCAACTGATGTAGTGGGAGGTGGCCCTGCCCATGGCAGGGGGGTGGGAACTGGATGATCTTTGAGGTCCCTTCCAACCCTGACAGTTCTATGATTCTCTGATCTCCATGCCCAACATCTCAGCACCAGGGCTCAGTTAACAGCTACACCCCTGAAACCCAGAACCAGCCCTTCCTATCGCGCTGGATTTGGGAAAACAGACACGCTTGGTGCAAACCCAACCACAACATCTTCCCACCCACCAGCCTGGAGAGCAGGAGGCACGAAACCACGGGCACAAGTTTTGGATGAGGCTGAGCCAACACGTGTGACACAACCCAGCTCTCGGCTGGCAGAGCAGCAACAACCACCCCTTGTCACATTCCCCATCCAAACACCCGTGCGGGACAAACTTGTGTTTTTCCTTTTCTCCATGGGACCAGCCCCGGGCCATGAAGCTGAAGAAGAGGTGACGTATGGCAGGAGGCTGCTCATCGTGGTGATGTCACCTCCCTGGGGAACTCGTTCCTCTACAAATCCCAATCCAGCCTGGAAGCTGAGCTCTCCCCGGAGCGCTGCGAGGGAATCCGCCCACACCATCGACAGCAGGTGGAGGGTGGGAGAACATATAAAGGTCCCCTGGAAGAAGCTTATGCTTTGCTGTCCCATCTCCTCTCAGCATGAAGACGCTTCTGGTTGGGCTCCTGCTTGGCTTGGCATGCGTAGAGTTGGGTAAGACCTCTCAGGGACCCCCTGAGAAATGCTTGGGGGGGTGGGAAGGGGGATGGCATCGATGCATGAAGACCTGGCAATGGTCTGTATGTATTTAAGAAGGTCAAGGGAGAGGGT
Source organism: Brachypteracias leptosomus (assembly GCA_013401335.1). NCBI lineage: Eukaryota > Metazoa > Chordata > Aves > Coraciiformes > Brachypteraciidae > Brachypteracias > Brachypteracias leptosomus. Next base: position 192,499 of record VYZX01004485.1, on the reverse strand, counting down.
GAATGTTTGGAAAGGGGATGTGCATTCCTGCTGGGGAGAGCCGTGACTCCTGATGGAGAGCAATCCATGGGGGCTTTAATTGCTGGGGCTCTGAGCAGCCTGCCCTAGGTAGGGATGTCCCTACTTGTGTAGGGAGGTTGGACAAGATGACCTCTAGAGGTCCCTTCCAGCCTTAAACATTCTATGATTCTAATCCACATTTTTTGGATGTAGAGGTGGTCACCTACCACCCAAACCTGCTCACGTTGTACTCTGGGATGGAGGGGACCAAGACATTGCTTTGTAAGGCTGAGGTGTAAATGGCAGCCACATGGGACAGGGAAGAACAAGCATGGGTGAGAACTTGAACTGATAGTCTCTACTTGAGTTGTCAACCTGTCCTCAGTTCATCCTGAGCTCCCACCACCCCTAAAACTTCCCAGTTGGCTGCTGGAAGCTCTGGAAACCAGAGGGTGAGGCTTCAGTGTAGATATGGGTATGAGAAATAACTCCAAGGGCTTTGGAAAGGTTCATTAAACCACCAGCTCCGTGGTTTCCATTTATTTCCAGAGATGAGGAGATATTGGAAATTTCCTTGGATCTGGGGCTGATGGGTCTGGATCTTGGGCAAGCAGGACCTGGTCATCCCTATGTTCTTACTCCATCTGTTTGTGACCTTCTGCTGTGACATCCTTGGCCTGGAACAGAGTCATGGGAGGGTGTTGGGTCTCTTCTTCAATATATATCTATTTTTTTAACCTCCCTACCCTCTTTCCTCCTTCTACCTGTCTCTAAAGCAAACCCAAGTGCTGGTTGAAGGACATGCTCTGGGTCAAACCCACCACGGGGCTGAACCAGGAGAAATGCAGCTACTTCTATACACCTACTACAATTTTTTACAATTCAAGATCTTCTGATTTATTGGGGTTTTTTCTTTCTTTCAAGATATTTCACAGGTGGTGTGTGATGGGCTTTCTTTTCTCCTTCTAAGTCTAGTCCTGTCCTGGATTTAATGGGGTTGATGAGGACATGGCAGAGCGCAAAGGTCTTGGAGGGCTTTGTGAGAGGCATCACCACCCTTTGCTTTATAGTGGAGATGGGGACAGAAATGGTTTTCTTGGGGTGATCCAGTGGAGGGAGCTGATGGAATAGATCTGTGACCATTCATCTTCCAGAGGTTTGATATCGAGAGGTAGAAGGTGCTGCTGGACAGTGATAAATGGCTAATTGTTGACCTCATTGTTGTCCTCTATGTTCAGCCCTTCTGCTCTGGTCCACCTGGTTTGGGGTTTTCCACTACAACCTTCCTACAAAACGTGTCCTGCCCAGAATCAGTGGAAGAAAAGGGGGCTGAGGATTTAAACCTGCTCTTAACTCCTCCAGAGCCAATAGCACAGCCCTGCTCAACCTTGAACATGGTGAGGTTTGGAAACCACCTCAACCCAAGGGTTGTAGACCAGTTTCTCAGATGATTCAAGGCTCCATCCATCCATCAACTCATCTCATGCCCTCACAAACATCCCCACACTTGCCAGGTTGATATTATCATGTTTTATCACTCAGTGGGCACTACATGTTCAAATATAAACCTCTCATGGGTCATCTGGAAGGGATCTACTGAGGTCTTCAGCTCAGGTAGAGGTGGCTCCACTGCACCCATTTATAAAGGATATGGCCAAAAAACTACCTTGGCAAAGAGGACAAAGAAAGTTTTTCCTCATGTAGTCTCTACTGCAGAGCTGAATTGTCCCAAGGAGGTCATAAGAGAAGTAGATGCCCTGAAAATTCTTCCTAGAGTCGTATAAAATATGCCTTATATATAAACATATATCAATATGACTTATATATAAAATATATGTCTATATATAAAAATTATATATTATATATATACAATCATATATAAGATATATAAGTTTATATATACTATATATAAAAATTATATATATAATTTTATATAAAAATTATATTATATATATAATTGTATATAAAAATATATATAGGATATATATATATTTTATATTAAAAATATTTTGCCTTATCACAAAGTCCTGGAGAAGCTGCAGAACTAGAGCAAGAAAACATCTCTCTGCAATTTTACCAATAGATGGCAGTGGACACATTTAGGTGGTTCTTCAGGAGGAGGGAGATAGGATAGAAAATCCCAACCCAGGCTGGTTTCTGTCATCAAGACACACCAGCACGACTCCAAAAGCATCTGCACACTTGGTATCTACTGGCTGTGGATGGAGAGGGCTCATACTGAGGACTTTGAGCAGCTGCTGTGATCAATGCTTTGCAGATGCCAAGCCAGCAAGAGCTTTATATCATCATTTCTTCTAAAAAGCAGCAGTAGCCCCTGATGAAAGGGGGTTTGAGGGCACGTTCAGCCCTTAGCATCTCCACTCTGAAATCTGAATGCTGCTCCCAGTTACTGGGTTCTGCAGAAATCCCTCTCACCAAGCATGGAGGAGCTGTCACCGTGGGTGGAGGGATGGGGCACCTGCCAATCTCAGTGTTCTTGCAGGTTGCTCTCAACAGAAGGAGCTGTTTTGTGCTCCAGCACTTCTTAGAGGGGATGCAAAGGTCCTATCAAAGCTGCTCGAGCAATAGATGTCTCTAGATCCCTCCTCTTCATGGGCTGCTGAACCAACCCCCAAGGCAGAGATCATGCCCAGCTCCTTCAACACTCTCCTTGTCCTTTGGTGCTGGGATTTGCTCTTTCCCCTTGACATACCCAAGCTTTGCTAGTGCCTCCAGATGTCCTTAGTTTCCAAGACTTGGTTAGAATCATAGAATTGTCAGGGTTGGAAGGGACCTCAAAGATCATCCAGCTCCAACCCCCTGCCATGGGCAGGGACACCTCCCACTAGATCAGGTTGCTTAGAGCTCCATCCAAGCTGGCCTCCAGGGATGGGGCTTCCAGCACCTCTCTGGTCAACCTGGGCCAGTGTCTCCCCACCCTCCTGGGCAAGAACTTCTTCCTAACATCTCATCTCAATCTCNGCTCAAAGCTCCATCCACCCTGGCATTGAGCGCTCCCAGGGATGGGGCATCCACAGCTTCTCTGGGCAACCTGTGCCAGTGTCTCACCACCCTCACAGGGATTGGAAGAGACCTTGAAAGATCATCTAGTGCAATCCTAGGATCACCCAGAGCAGGTCACACAGGAACACGTCCAGGGGGGTTTGGAATGTCTCCAGAGAAGGAGACTCCACAACCTCCCTGGGCAGCCTGGGCCAGTGTCTGGCACCCTCACCAGGAAGAAGTTTCTTCTCCTATTGATGTAGAACCTCCTCTGGTCCAGCTCACACCCGTTGCCCCTTGTCCTATCACTGGATGTCCCTGAGCAGAGCCTGGCTCCATCCTCCTGACACTCTCCCTTTACATATTTATAAATATTAATGAGGTCACTCCTCAGTCTCCTCTTCTCCAAGCTAAAGAGCCCCAGCTCCCTCAGCCTTTCCTCACCAGGGAGATGTTCTGCACCTCCCTTTACCATCTCTTACCCTTCTCTCCATCTGCCTCTTCCAGGTTACCCCTTTTTTGGCAACATCACGGTGACCAGAGACTGTGAGGAGGAATGTCTGCCCTCGGGTGGCATAGGGGCCTCCAAACCCAAGACCTGCTGCTACACTGACCTCTGCACCGATGACAACAGGAGCATCTTTGGGGCAGGCAGCAGCACCTCAGAGCTGGGTCTGGTGGCCATGGTTGTGGGCATGCTCCTCCAGTGTGCTCTGTAACACCACGAGTGTCCATGCTCCAGCCAAACCACCTCCACTCCTCCTCCCTCTGCCAAGCTGCTTCATGAACTCTTAGATGCCTTGGGAATCACCTTCTTCACTGACGTGTGGCTTCACCCATCTCCAATGTTGTGAGTTCAAGTGGATTCAAGCCAAGAGTTTGGGCACCTGGACCTAAACCCCCTCAAATTTCCAGTTTCCAGCTGCTAAGCAGATGTTGGTCACCTTCAGCTCCTTCTGGTCCCCAGGACCCACATCTCTTCCTACATCTTTCCTCCATGGGGAGCAGTAGTGGATGAAGCAGGGGCTGTAGACTGGACATGGACAGTGCTTTTCACCCAGGTCTCCCCAAGCTCCCACCCAACCTGTCCCTGTGTGTCTCTATTAAACCCCTCTGCATAACCCACCCCCACAAAAAAAATCCTACAACCCTCCACCAGGAGCTTGACTTATTTTCTTCCCGCTTTTGGTGCCATCTCCTGGGTCGGGGCAGCAGATGGATGATGGTCCCCACTTGAGGGGCTTGAAATTGCAGAGAAGCCAGCACTTAATTCTGCCTAGAATAAGCAGGAGTGAGTTCAATGGGCTCAACCTTCATGTGCTGAGGTGGAATGAAATCCTGGAAAGCTCAAAACACTCCCTGGACTAACAGACCAGGGCAGGTGAGACCTCCAAAAGCATCTTTAGGAATTTTGGTATCCAGAACCTTCACCAGCCCTTTTCCTGAGCCCAGGTTGCAACCAGAGCTCCTGGATTTCCCTTCCTAGATGCTTTACAGACCCTTTCAAGCAACTTCTTCTGTTACTCTGCCCTCCCACCATCCCTTCATAGAATCATAGAATCATCAGGGTTGGAAGGGACCTTCAAGATCATCTCGTTCCAACCCCCTGCCATGGGCAGGGACACCTCCCACTAGAGCAGGTTGCTCAGAGCTCCATCCAAGCTGGCCTTGAACCCCTACAGGGATGGGGCTTCCAGCACCTCTCTGGGCAACCTGTGCCAGTGTCTCCCCACCCTCCTGAGGAAGAACTTCTTCCTAACATCTCATCTCAATCTCCCCACCTCTGTTCTTCTTGCCAGGGCTTGTCCAGGGGACAACCTGCAAGAGCAAGGGCAGAGTGGGGTGTGGGTACATCCCATGGTGTGTTGATGCCATCCCTGCAACCTCCTCTGTGCCAATGTCTGTTTTTTCTCCATTTTTTAGTGTTTCCATGAGACCCCAGCCAGGAAACCAAAGGAATAAGCAGTGGGGGGGGCTCCTTTTCTTCCTTGCCAGAGGTAATTGTTTCCCAAGGTCTGTCTCAGCATCATTTCCAAGAAAACTCAGACAAGACATTGCATTCCTTGGCAGAGAGCCCTGGGCAAGGCTGGAGCTCAGGACAACTCCTTTGTTCTGGGGGTTTAATGCTCCTTGCTTCACTAAACCAGCCACAGCTTCCCTGAAACACCCTTTCCATGCTGGGGTCTACAAGGGGGAAGATGCCACTGGGAGAAAAATGATTGGGATATTAATATTACACCCTCTCTTGCAGGCACGGAGCACCAGCTGCTGCTTCTCTCTCCTCTCTGCTGTTTCCCTGCTTCAAAAATGGTCTGAGGGGAACCCCCATCACTGTCATCCTTAGATCAGCTCCTCTTTCCTCCTCTGGGTTCAAGTTCACTGTCCCTCCAGTGGCCTTTCCATGCTGGGTCCTGTGCTAACGTGGGATGAACTTTCCTCCACCTCTTCCACGTGGAGGTTGGGGTAAGGTCTGGATCCAGTGGGGCTGGGAGGGTGATGGTTCCATTCTAGGTGGGATTCTAGCGAATAAATTTGGATCCTCCAGTTTTGATCCTGCAGCATCTTTCTTGTGTGCCCCATCTCAGCCCCGGGAGGGACTGTGGGGCAGGATGGGCTTGTCTCTGGCTGGTTATGCTGCTCCCAAACTGCCCTGAGAGAGGGAAAAGCTGCAGAAAGGGACAAGCATGGAGTGCAAAAATACTCCTTGGAAGAGCTGGAGTTAAAGCAATCCCTGGAATAGGAGGGGGAGAGGGTAAAGTACTGTCCAGTGGCTCCAAGAGGTTTGTTTGGGGCATGAACTGGGGGGTTTCATAGTGCAGCTTCTCTTAGAATCATAGAATTGGCAGGGTTGGGAGGGACCTTCAAGATCATCCAGTTCCAACCCCCTGCCATGGGCAGGGACACCTCCCACTAGAGCAGGTTGCTCAGAGCTCCATCCAACCTGATCTTGAACAACTCCAGGGAGGGGGCTTCCAGCACCTCTCTGGGCACCCTGGGCCAGTGTCTCCCCACCCTCCTGGGCAATAACTTCTTCCTAACATCTCATCTCAATCTCCCCACCTCTAGTTTGGACCCATTCCTCCCACTCCTACCACTACCCAACAGCCTCAAAAGTCCCTCCCCACCTTTCTGGAGGAAGGGGACCACTGCCCTCCTTGTGTCACTGTGAGCATCACTGTGCTCCAGGTCTCCTGGCACTTGGGACTTGCTTGTCAACGTGTCTCCATCACCAGGGCAAGCTCCTCCTCTAACCAAAAGAGACCCAAAACCAGGATTTAGCTTCCAAGCCCTTGTCACACATCCCTAGATTAGACCAGGTGAAAACATCTTCACATTGAATGTCAGGGGTACAAAAAATCCTTCTGCATTAATCTCCATCTGCTCACACAGCCATGGCCTGAAGAGTCATCACTGGGAGCCCTCCAAAGCTTGATCTTTCTGCTGCTGGGGTTGTTGCTCTTATTTCTTTGGAGCTCAACCCATCCAGCTCTGCTGCCCCCAGCAAATGCAGGACACACCAGGGGAATCAAAGGAGCTGCCAGAGTTTTGCGTCACCAGGTCAAGTGGACACACGGAGGGAGAGGTTTAAATATAGGCTGGAAAAAATAGGACAGAGGATGAGGTGTCTCCAAAGGGCCATCAAAAGACCTGCAGCGAGATGAGGCTTCGCAGCAGAGCTGCTGTAGCTGTGTGGAAGGGTTTTACCTGCCCCCTCTTGGGGCTTGTTCCTCCCAGAACATTCTGGGCATGGCCAGGGACTTTATCTCTAGATTTAAGGACCTTCTGGCCAAGAAGTTGCCTTTTCCCATCACCTTACAGCCCTTCTGCACATGTAGGGCAGCCCTACAGATGTGCAACCCTATAGATGTGTAACCCAACAGATGTTTAACCCTATAGATGTGCAAACCTATAGATGTGTAACCCTCCAGATGTGCAACCCTATAGATGTTTAACCCTATAGATGTGTAACCCAACAGATGTTTAACCCTATAGATGTGCAACCCTACAGATGTTTAACCCTACAGATGTGCAACCCTACAGATGTGCAACCCTACAGATGTGCAACCCTATAGATGTGTAACCCCCTCCAGATGTGCAACCCTATAGATGTGTAACCCTCCAGATGTGCAACCCTATAGATCTGTAACCCTACAGATGTGCAACCCTATAGATGTGTAACGCCCTATAGATGTGTAACCCTCCAGATGTGCAACCCTATAGATGTGCAACCCAACAGACGTTTAACCCTATAGATGTGCAGCCCTCCAGATGTGCAATCCTCCAGATGTGCAGCCCTACAAAATTGCAACCCTATAGATGTGCAACCTTCCAGATGTGCAGCCCTCCAGATGTGCAGCCCTGACCTGCATCACCCACCTCCCATTGCAAATCTACAAACGCTTTTCAACCCTCTAGAACTTGAGCCTGAACTTTGAGGGAGGTGTTTGCAGCCCCATGTTGGTGAGGATGTCCAGGGTGATTTGTCCACCTCAGGTGGCCTTTCCTCAAGGGGTCTCCAGGTCTTGAAGGAGTTGATATCTCAGCCTTGGCTTGGGCTGGGTGGTGCCCCAGGTCCCATCCCGTTGCTTTGACTTGGCCAAGCCTCCCATGAAGACATCTCTGGTGTTGTAGACCATGATTGATGCTCAGAGGACCAGGGTCTCCAGCAGGGATCCCTTTCCCCAGCAGGACACCTCATGTGGAGCCCTGAGGGGTGGTTGTCATCCTACCATGCCCTGACTGCAGGTTGGAAGCAGCAGGAGCTGTTTTGCTGCTTGATTTCTTTTTATTTGCTATATTTTGTCTTCTTGGGGAGGGAGAATGGGGGGAAAAAAAATACACAACCCTCTTGGAATGTGCATCAAAGGCATGAAAGGAAAAGAGATAAGGCAAGGGCAGGAATTATTGCAAAACTCCCAGGGAAGAGCAAAGAAAGGGATATTTTTGCAGGCTCATGTAAAACAGAGCCCTGATGGAATGAAGTACAGCAAGAACTCGTAGTCCTTGCTAAAAATACCCATGCAGAATATAAATACACATTAGCATGGAGCTGCAAGGCTCCTGGAGATATCTGCCACCCTCTCGTATTTACAGAGAGGGGTTTAAATGTTTAATGCAGCACATTCAGAAGAAAAGTCACTTCAGCTGAAGTCGGTATTAATTATGGAAAGGGCTGAAGTGCAGCAGGAATGGTATTTGCAAGATCACTCCCAAATTATTTCTCATCTAAACCCCATCATGTGCACTTTTTTTTTCCTTTTTTTCTTTTTTTTTCTTCTTTTCTCTTCTTAAAATAGATTTATTTGGCCATATTAGGACTAGGAAAGGCTCTGACACGTCTTCTCTTGGGTGTCTTTGTTGCTCTCTTGCAGGACTCTCCCATCCCTAATTCCAGGGGAGCATCAATCCAGAGCCTCTTTATTTAGCACAGACCAAGGAGTGAGGATAAGACCAAGCCCCTAAAAATGAGATGAAAGGAAAGTTGAGGGATAACATTGAAGGGGCAGGGAGGCAAACGCAGCATCGTGGTTGGGGTCTCAATTTACCAAAGTCATTTAGAATCCTAGAATTGTCAGGGTTGGAAGGGACCCTAAAGACCATCCAGTTCCAACCCCCCTGCCATGGGCAGGGACACCTCCCACTACATCAGTGGCTCACAGCCCCAGCCAGCCTGGCCTTCAACATCTCCAGGGATGGGGCTTCCAGCACCTCTCTGGGCAACCTGGGCCAGTGTCTCCCCCCCCTCCTGGCCAAGAACTTCTTCCTAACGTCTCATCTGAATCTCCCCACCTCTAGTTTGGATCCATTCCCCCCAGTCCTACCACTACCCAACAGCCTCAAAAGTCCCTCCCCAGCTTTCTTGTAGCTCCTTCAGATCCTGGAAGGCCACCAGAAGGTCTCCTGGGAGCCTTCTCTTCTCCAGCCTGAACAACCCCAACTCTCTCAGCCTGTCCTCGTAGCAGAGGGGCTCCAGCCTCTGATCATCCTTTCTTTGGACACATTCCCTTCACGCTGCCCAGGCCCAGCAATTCTGTTTGAGGCTGGAAGGGACCTCCAGAGCTCATCTGGTCCAACCTCTCTACACCAGCAGGGACATCTCTACCTAGGGCAGGCTGCTCAGAGCCCCAGCAAGCCTGACCTTGAAGGACTCCAGGGATGGGGCCTCCACCCCCTCTCTGGGCAGCCAAAAAAGTTGCTTTTGCTTAATAATCTGAGAATGAGACACGAAATAAAGCCTGGAAAAGGAGATGGAGTCATGTCAAGGTGTGTTTGCATCTGCAGTACCGTTGGACTTGTGAGGAGCAGGGTGAGGAGCACCTTGGGAGATGCTTGAAGATGTTTTGTGCCTTCTCTGAGCTCTGTACCTTCAGTGCTGGGCTGGTTTCCCAGACAAGACACAAACAGAGGCTGTGGCACAACAACAACCCTTCTCCACCTGCCCACGTGAGATTCCAAGGGTGGGTGGGTGGCACTTTGCCAGTCGAAACTCTCCCCCGCACAGCAAGAGGATTTCAGAGGGTGGTTGTGAGGTAGAGCTGATGGGAGATGCCTGCAGAGGGATGTGCCACCACTCCCAGCAAGGAGAACCAAGCCATGGTGGGCTCTGGATTCCTGGTGGCATCAGGACATGCTCATCATGAGCTGATGCTGCTGCTGATGATGATGATGGCAGAACACCAAAGCCTCCTTAGCAATGTGCTTTGATGCAGCTCTTCATCATGGATTCCCTGAAGCTTTAGAAGGAGCTGAGCTGCTTCTGAGTGAAGGTTTCAGAATATCTTCCATCAGAATATCATAGAATCACAGAATTTTGAGGCTGGAAGGGACCTCTAGAGATCATCTGGTCCAACCTCCCTACACCAGCAGGGACATCTCTACCTAGGGCAGGCTGCTCAGAGCCCCATCAAGCCAGACTCTGACACACTTGGAGCAGAGGAGGAGGGAGTTAATACCAAGACATCTGAATTCTACCCCAGAAAATAAGGGGGTTTGAACTGGTTTTGGCCGTGGGCAACTTGGGAAAGGGGTTTAGTTTATCTCTGCCTTTAGGGAGTGCAACTAGGAGACTAGGAAGCAAGTCTAGATGCCTCAAGGGGCTTTTACTGCTAATATTGATGGTTATAGGGTCTCCTCAGCTTATAAGACTCAAGCCTTATCCTTGAGAAGGGAAGGGAAGGGAAGGGAAGGGAAGGGAAGGGAAGAGAAGAGAAGAGAAGAGAAGAGAAGAGAAGAGAAGAGAAGAGAAGAGAAGAGAAGAGAAGAGAAGAGAAGAGAAGAGAAGAGAAGAGAAGAGAAGAGAAGAGAAGAGAAGAGAAGAGAAGAGAAGAGAAGAGAAGAGAAGAGAAGAGAAGAGAAGAGAAGAGAAGAGAAGAGAAGAGAAGAGAAGAGAAGAGAAGAGAAGAGAAGAGAAGAGAAGAGAAGAGAAGAGAAGAGAAGAGAAGAGAAGAGAAGAGAAGAGAAGAGAAGAGAAGAGAAGAGAAGAGAAGAGAAGAGAAGAGAAGAGAAGAGAAGAGAAGAGAAGAGAAGAGAAGAGAAGAGAAGAGAAGAGAAGAGAAGAGAAGAGAAGAGAAGAGAAGAGAAGAGAAGAGAAGAGAAGAGAAGAGAAGAGAAGAGAAGAGAAGAGAAGAGAAGAGAAGAGAAGAGAAGAGAAGAGAAGAGAAGAGAAGAGAAGAGAAGAGAAGAGAAGAGAAGAGAAGAGAAGAGAAGAGAAGAGAAGAGAAGAGAAGAGAAGAGAAGAGAAGAGAAGAGAAGAGAAGAGAAGAGAAGAGAAGAGAAGAGAAGAGAAGAGAAGAGAAGAGAAGAGAAGAGAAGAGAAGAGAAGAGAAGAGAAGAGAAGAGAAGAGAAGATGAGATTTCAGTTGGAAGGGACCTACAAGGACCATCTAATCCAACTGCCTGACCAATTCAAGGCTGAGCAAAAGGTAAAACATATTATTAAGGGCATTGTCCAAATGCTTCTTAAACCCTGACAGACTTGGGGCATCTGCCACCTCTCTAGGAAGCCTGTTCCAACGTTTGACCACCCTTTCTGTGAAGAAATGCTTCCTAATCTCAAGCCTCTGCTGACACCTCTTATTTATTTTATCCAGACCTTTTATTCAGACTGTTTTCTCCACTTGAGCTGCACCCATGGATGTTTCCACCTCAACCATCCTCCACCCCAGCAGCAGGGAGCTGGGTCCTACACCCAGGGGAGGACAAGGATGCTCTCATCAAGCAGAGAAGTCACCAAGACCTCAGCCAGAGTGGTGGAACCCATCACCCAGACCTCACAGCCACCTTCCAACCTCTGACCCGTGGTGTTTGGGCTGGGAGCTGTGGAGGGTGACTGTTTTGGAGAGCCCAGGAGCAGCAGGAGCAGGTGCACGTGGGACTCTACGCGTGGGTGGGTGGGTGGATGTGCCTCTGTTATTGTTTCTCTCTAGTTGCTCAAGAATCTCTTGTTTATTTTGGCATGATCTCCACAGCCCTGGAGACCAAGGGAGAGCTAATGGGTTTTATGGTATCTTGTAATGATGCAAACCTTGACATCACGTGTCACAACATGATTATTTGATGAGGAGTAGCTGCATCTAAGATTAATGAGGCTTTTAGGAGGTGCTTGGTTTGCAGTTGGGTGCCAGCACTACCTACACCCCCCTAGAAGCTTGGAGGTGATGTCTCTGAGATCTTCATGCTTGCTTTCCAACATAACGACCTCCTCCTGGTCATAATGACCTCCTCAGGTAGGAAGAGCCCTGAGAACCATCTCTGCCACCTCCTGGGTCCACTCAGTCCCAAGGGATTGACCATGGCACAGGGATGGGTGGCTGCAGGTTGCTTCATGGACCATCCCTCCAGCCCAGGCAGGTCCAGCCCAACATGGGATCATCTTTTCCCTGATCACAGGAGAAGATATAGAGCTAATTATTTCCATTCCTCAACTCATAGCATCACTTCTTTCCTTCAAACTCAATCTCTGCCCAAGTCCTGCTGTGCTTGTAGGTCTGGAAAGATGCAGTGGAGGAACCACTGAAGTAACCAGCTTTGAAAGCAAACCTGATGTACCTGCAGCTCTTCAAACACATCCCTGTTATTGCTGATGGTTTTTTAATTCCTCCCGAGGTTTCCTTCCACTCTATTTTTGACTCTGGGATGTAGGTTCCCATTATAAATAGCTGCATATTCTAATTCAGCCATAAGTAGGACAAGGATGCTCTGGGCAGCCAGGTCTTGAGTTTTTGGGGTGAAGGCTGCAACGTATCCAGCCAAGCTTCAGGTTCTCCGTGAGATCCTTCCCTCAGGAGCTCCTCTGCATGTGGGAAGTGTCCTGCACCCCCTGGGTATAAATCAAATGGGAGCACTGGGAAGGATTCGTTGCCAACCCAGCAAATGATGGAGACAAGAGCTTGGAAGCTTTATAGGAGCTTTGTCTCCAAGGAGCTCAGAAGCTTAATTTAGACACAAGGACTCCAGCATCAAATAAATATTCTTCCTATTTCACAGTCAGAGAAGATGTGCTGGAAGCTTCTGCATCCTTGTGTGTGATGCTGAACCAAAGCCCTTTGCAAAAATAAAACCCAAAGGGCTCTGTGGGCACTTTTAAATGACTATTTACCCCAAAGGAATCACAAGGAGGTTGCAAACGTGTCCCAGAAACAAGAAATATTGTTTGTCCATGAAGAAGAAAAGGCTCTAGGGAGAACTTATGGTGGCCATCCAGTGTCTGAAGGGGGCCTGCAAGAAAGCTGGGAAGGGACTTTTTACAAAGGCCTCTAGGGACCTCTGGAGATCATCTAGAGCAGGTTCACCTACAGCAGGTTACACAGGAACACATCCAGGTGGGTTTGGGATCTCTTCAGAGGAGACTCCACAACCTCTCTGGGCAGCCTGGGCCAGGCTCCAACACCCTCACCCCAAACAACTTTCTCCTCCTGGGTTCCACTTGGTGCCCGGTGCCCCTTGGCCTGTCCCTGGGCACCCCTGAGCAGAGTCTGGCCCCAACCTCTTGCCCCCACCCTTTAGCTCTTGAGCAGCATTGAGCAGATCCCCTATGGGGCTCCTCTTCTGCAGCTCAGCAGCCCCAGGGCTCTCAGCCTGTCCTGGCCACAGAGATGCTCCAGTCCCACCAGCATCTTCATAGTCTCCACTGGACCCTCTCCAGTAGTTCCTTGTCTCTCTTGAGCTGGGGAGCCCAGAACTGGACCCAATACTCCAGAGTTGGCCTCACTAGGGTGGAGTAGAGGACGAGGAGAACCTCCCTTGACCTACTGGTGCTTTGTGTACACCTCTTCAGAGGACTCCAGAGCAGTGTCTCTGCTCTCCCCAGGTCCTTCACAGCTTGTTTGCAGAGGAGAAGGTGAAGTTGCCATAGGGAGCACAGATTTGCAAGCCCTGACTGATGACACAACCTTGCCCTTAAGGGCATCAATCATCTTTACATGGCAATTAAGGGAAAGATAATCTGCTGCTTATATAACCATGGGTATTCTTCTCCCATGGAAGTGAGTCATCTGGATTTGCTTGAAAAAATCAGTTTTAAAGTGTATGTAGCTGCTTCCCTGCCCACACACACACAACTTCTTCCAAACCATGGCACTCACTAGGGCCAGGGGTTTTTTCTGTGTTGTTGAAGGTGGGTCTTCCCAGGCTTAAGCAGAACCATGCATGGAGAAACACAACCAGGAATGATAAATAAGCTGTTAATAATCATAGAATCATAGAATGTTTGAGGCTGGAAGGGACCTCTAGAGCTCATCTGGTCCAACCCCCCTACACCAGCAGGGACATCTCTACCTAGGGCAGGCTGCTCAGAGCCCCAGCAAGCCTGACCTTGAAGGACTCCAGGGATGGAGCCACCAGTGTCTCACTCAGGGGATTAGGGTGATGCTCTTCCAGAGGGGACAGCAGGAGACCACCTTGAACTTCAGCCTCTGCCTCGTGTCATCAGCACCAGCAAAGTCTGTGTTTGTTCAGGGACATAAAAAGGAACCTCCATGGCCTCCTTTCTGTTCCATCAGGAGAAAGTTGTTTGGGGTGAGGGTGTTGGAGCCTGGCCCAGGCTGCCCAGAGTGGTTGTGGAGTCTCCTTCTATGGAGAGATTCCAAACCCCCCTGGACACAATCCTGGGCCCCCTGCTCTGGGGGCTTGGACTAGATGATCTCCAGAGGTCCCTTCCAGCCTCTACCACTCTGTGGCTCTGAAATAAACCTGCAGAGATGCCAGAAAGCTTCTGCACGAGATCAGTAGCACCAGAGTTATACATTAATTTTGCTTTCTTTGCTAGAGAGGCTCAAGTTTATGTTCAACCAAAGCCTTGCCCTGTGGTTGGAGAGCTCTGGTCTGATCTGGAGGTGTCATGCCTCACCCCCAGGGATTTTCTGCTTTTCAGCCCAGATCTCACCCAGGAGCTCTGATCCCTGTCGTAAGAGCTGAAATGAAGACAACAGGCTGACAAACTGGCCAGAGATCAAAGAGGTGAAGCACCCGTGGATGATGAAGGGAGGGGAAGATTAACCTCCTCCGCATGGAGCTTGTCAAAGTGATGACACAAAAGGTACAGCCGTGGAGCATGAGCACTAAGAAGTGGTTTCCATCAGCTGTGTCTAATGCTTTTTAGAATCATGGAGTGTTTGAGGCTGGAAGGGACCTCCAGAGGTCATCTGGTCCAACCTCCCTCCACCAGCAGGGACATCTCTACCTAGGGCAGGCTGCTCAGAGCCCCAGCAAGCCTGACCTTGAAGGACTCCAGGGATGGGGCCTGGTGGGGAGCTCAAAAAACCTCCTTGGTTCAAGTGCATCATGAAAGGGAAGGNGCTCTGCTCAGGGACAGCCAGTGATAGGACAAGGGGCAATGGATGTGAGCTGGACCAGAGGAGGTTCCACATCAATAGGAGAAGAAACTCAGGACAACAGTTTTACCACAATTATCCTTTTTATTCTGCTCAGAAGGGTAGAGAAAAGAGATTTTCGCCTCCTTGGGTCAGATCATTGGCACGGGGAGTTGAGGCTCCTGCCTCACATCTTGGACACAGAAGCATCTCCTTGATTTCTTGGGTACAGAGGAGATGTAGACAGAACAAAACTGTGGGGTGGAGAGGACCTGTCATGGATTTCATCTAAGCCTGCTCAATGCAGCTACCTGGGGAAAGAAATGCTCTAGGGAGGTCTGGAAGGCTCTTAAGGAGTTTTGCTTCATGCAGCAGAATTTCTTCATTCCCAACCCACCAGACCAGCACAGAACCTCCATAGTTAGTTTGGTGGGAGCTGTTGAAGAATCAATCAAAAAATTTGCATCATGACTTCATGAGTTTTGCTCCTCTCTTGGTCACGGGGAAAGGGCAGGTACTAAAAAAAGCAACTTCTGGGAGCTCTTGAAGGTTGTCCATGAGGCCTCCAACCAGCAAGCTGGGCTGGCAGGTGGTTCTTCTCTTCTTCCGTGGGTTCTCCAGCGTGGAAGACCTCCCCGTGAGCTCCTCACACTCTAGTCCAGAAGAAGGCACAGATGGAGCTTGCCAGCAGCCCCACTGGCCCAAAGCTGATCCTCAAGCTGGTTGCACCATCAAAGTTGCACAAGTCAGAGTAGCAGCAGGAGACGGGGCGGGTCATGCCGATGCCATCCACGTCAGATGGGGTGCAGACAGAAGAGCACATCTTGGTGACCGTGGAGACCCCCGTGAAGGGGTAAACTACAACAAAGAGATAGAGAAGGAACAGTTGGGAATGGGAGGAATGGAGGAGAACTCTCCTTGTCCATCAGCTGCCTTCACCACCAAAGTCTTTGCTCCAGTTCACAGTTGGTCTACTCCCTACCAGGGGTATAAGGAACATTTCCCACTGAGTGGCCACCCTGCATCTTCTGGGTCCTGCCTGGATCAGGTTCACCCTGAGAAAGGTCAGTTGGGCACTTATCTACCTCTGCTTTGACTCTACTCACTATCTCCTGCCTCTCCCACGTGTGACAGGGATGTGCAAAAGAGGTTCATGCTTCAGCAGGACCATGATAAAGAGAGAACCTCCATCTTCTCAATGCATTTCCTTATCTGGACAGGTTTTGACCTGTAGAGTCACCAGTCAAACCGATAACACCTTCCTGAGAGCTCCAGGGAACTCAAGGGCATTTCTGGTTGGCTTCCAGATGACGAGAAGTTGGTGTCCCCACCTTAGTGAGCTTGGCTGCTCTACTCCAACCAGCTCTCAAAGACTTCTCAGGCCAGGAGAACACTGTTTAACCCATTGTGCAAGGTCTGGAGAGACAGAAGGCTTTGGTTTGATGACTCAAGCTCAAGTCAAGATGGTTTTTTCTAACCATGCTCAACACTGACCATTAACCATGAGCTTGCACTCACTAAATGGTCACATGAAGACCACTTTCCACAACCGTTCTCTCCACCACAGGAGCTCTCTCCTAGGTTATATTAAAGTGAGCAAAGAAACTGCTCCCCACATCATCAACCTCCACTGTAGGAACACTGGATCATGTTCAATAGATGGATGAAGAAGCAATTGTCCTTACCTTCCTCCAAAGAATACATGGTGGTCTTGCAAATGGTCTCATTGCTCATGCATTTCATGATTGTCATGCACTTGTCCACAGTGGAAGGCTCATGGCAACTGTAACACACCAAGGTTTGAGCTGCAAGGAGGAAAAAACATGAGGTTGGCCTTGGTTTGGACCATAAGATTCTGTCCATGTCCCTCCAAGAACATCTGGGTGGGGTATACTTCCAAAATATTCATGTTTAAAGTAGGAATTTGATAGTAAAAGGCATTTGGACCAACAGGAATGAGTCTGGTGGTCAAAGAACAGCTTCAGATGGGGGTTCAGACCCCTTGTAGTAAGTCAAGATGACCCCATGATGTAGGAAAGACCTTGCAGCTGGTTTAGGTCAACTCTGTTCTTACTTTGTATCTTCATTTTCTTTTCAGAGACAGCACAAACTCACCAAGTCACAGAGTCATGGAGGTTGGAAGGGACCTCTGAAGGCCACCCATGGCATTCCCTCTACTCTGAGCAACCTGCTCTAGTGGGAGGTGTCCCTGCCCATGGCAGGGGGGTTGGAACGAGATGATCTTGAAGGTCCCTTCCAACCCTGACCATTCTATGACTCTATGATTGCCCCATCACTCACTAGTTCATAGATGCTCCTCATCACCTCCCTGCTGAGCTGCAAAGGTCCTTTGCAAGCCTGCAAGAGCCAGTTGACTTCTGACCATGCAGAACAACCACAACCCAAGTCTTCCAGTGCCTGAAGTCTTTGGAGATGGAGAGATTTGAGAGAGGGACACTGAAGAGCCCAGGTTGTGGTGGAGCAGGACTTCAGAGCACTCCAAGCTCAAGGTATCAAACCAAAATCACCAAGAAAGACTTTTTTGGGTAAGTTTTTCAGGGTTCTTTGCTCCTTCTGAGGAACCCACCACTTGATCTAGACCCTCTCTTCCACTCCCCAGCAGAAACTTGTGTCTTAGAGCCATAATAACACATTTTTGGTACCACCACAACCCGTCCTTGGTCTAGGAAAGAGAAAACCCACTGAAAAAACCAGTGAAAAAGCAAAATCACTCATCTCACCCCAAGCAGGGTGTCACAAGAGCAGCCCCAGGCAAGCAAGTCACCTTATAAAACAGATAATTCAACTTCACCCCAACTGGGAAGGCAGAAAAATCCCTTTTACAAACAGACACAACAATTATCCTGCTGGTTTTCAAAGCAAACTCTGTTAATCCGTGATCTGGGTGCTTTGTTTGCATTAATTCTACGTCTTTAGGGGAGAAAACTTCACCACGAGTCTCAGATTTCATGGTACACGTCACTGGGCAAGTCAAAGCTTCAATGTTTGGGCTCCTCTTTGAGGAAAAAAATATAAATTTAAGCACAAAGGGGCACTGAATGAAAGGAGTTCCCAGGGTGGGCAAACACATTGGGGGTTTTTCATGATATTCCAATTTTTTCATTAGCATCACTCAGAATAACAGGGTCAGGCGTGGCCAGGTGTGGTAAATAGGAGATATATAGATTATATAGATCATATAGATACAGATATAGATATAGACATAGACATAGACGATATAGATGTTATAGATACAGGTACAGATATATAGAAATAGACATAGACATAGATATGGATGATATAGATGTTATAGATATGGATATAGATATATACAGATAAAGATAAAGATGATAAAGATATAGATAGATGATATAGATACAGATACAGACATAGAAATAGAAATAGATATAAATTAGATATAGATATAGAAATCTAGATATAGAGATAGAGATAGAAATAGATATATACAGATATAGACATATAAATAGATATATAGATATAGATAGATATAGATGATATAGATGATACAGATACAGATATAGAAATAGATATAAATTAGATACAGATATAGATGATAGATATAGATATAGATAGATACAGATATAGATATAGATATAGATATAGATATAGATATAGATATAGATATAGATATAGATATANNATAATGTGATATAAGATAATATAATGTAATATAAGATAATATAATTTAATATAATATAATATAATATAGTATAATATAAGATAATGTAATATAATAAATATAATATCATATCATATCATATAATGATATAAAATAGATAAAATAAAGTATAGAATATAAGATATGAAATATGAAATATAACATGTAAAATATAAAGTTTTGAATATAAAATATAAAATGAAATTATAAAAAGGAGCAGAGATGTATTAGAAGTCTTATTTAAAAGGAGAGGTAATTTAAAAATGCTAAATATTTCCAAAGCAATTATAGCATATTCATTTTAGGGTGATGGAAGCAAAAGTGGTGATAAAAAAGCAGAAAATCTTGGAATTTCTTAGGAGATATTTTAATAACTTCATTATATCGGCAGATTTTGCATCCTTTAATTCTGCTTTCCTGGGAAATGGCAAATTCCCACAGATTCTAGAAGAAAGCTTGGAGGAACTGCAAATACCTCCTCATTTTATCTCAGAAGAGGGAGTCACAGAAGAAATTTGCCCATCAAAGCATCCAGGGGAAGGATGAGAAGAGGGGAAGGTGGAAGTTCTGGGTTGTGGCATCAAAGTCGTCTTAAGCTGGGTGGCAAAATGAGGTTGGTGAGTCCAAATTTGTGTCCCACCCCTTCACTTCCCTGCTAAGTTCTGCCTTTCAGGGTCTTCTCCATCCCTTAAGAGTCCCCTTCTCTCCAAGCTGTCCCCTATTAATTAATGATGTTCCTCTCTCAACGGCCATCCCTCCATCAACATGAATCCCCAGAAGAACAGGGCATGATGAAAGGAAAGATCTCCTCTGGAGACCAGTGGTGGTTGAGCTCTACTGAGCACAAGAAGCTCCCCTTCATCTTGAAGCACCTCAAGGCTTTGAACAACCCATGGCCAGAGCCAGGACACACGTCTTAGAGATAACAGGACAACCATAGAATGTTTGAGGCTGGAAGGGACCTCTAGAGGTCATCTGGTCCAACCTCCCTACACCAGCAGGGACATCTCGACCTAGGGCAGGCTGCTCAGAGCCCCAGCAAGCCTGACCTTGGATGTTAGTCCTAACATAGCTCCACATCCTGGTCAGGCACAGGAAAAATCACTTGAGGGATCTGGAGAAATAGTGGCAAGTATGCAAACATCCCAATTAACCATCACAACTACATAGGAGCATGGAAGGTTCCTCTGGAGACGATCTCCTCCAACCTACTCCAGCAGCTTCCCCAGAGCAGGGGGACCAGGATGGTGTCCAGGTGGGTTTGGGATCTCTCCAGAGAAGGAGACTCCACAGCCTCTCTGGGCAGCCTGGGCCAGGCTCCAACACCCTCACCCCAAACAACTTTCTCCTCCTGCTCACATGGAACCTCTTGGGTTCCCCTTGGTGCCCAGTGCCCCTTGGCCTGGCCCTGGGCACCACTGACCAGAGTCTTCACACTAATTCCTTTTCCAAATTGCCTTTGACTTCATGCCAACCCCAGGGTGTTAATAAATAGTGAGGGGGAAATCAGCCCTCCTGTACCTGGGCCACCAGATTTATGTCCCACTTCTAATGGTTGAAATTTAATAACCCACACATGCAACATGTAATTAGAGAGAGTCTCTAAACACACTGCAATAAACTGGCTGGATTCAGGGTTAAGTATCAAAAAAGAGGAATATAGCATTAAAAAAAAAATTAAATTAAATTTAAAAATTAAATTTTAATTAAAAATTAAATTTAAAAAAAAAATATTTAAAAATTTTTAAAATTAAAATAAGAGTGAAACTGAGCAAGAACATGTAAAAAGTGAAAGGTGGGATTTGCATTAAAGAAATAATCACACTTTGCTTGTAACAATTCCTAAAGAAGCTGAACTAACAACCTCAATGAGCCCACCATGGTCCTGAACATCTGACAGGCTGGAAATAGTCCAAAAAGAGATTTTTTTTCCCTGAAAACTGGTCCAAGTGGGAGCCATGGACATCAGGACACCCCCATCCCATCAAGCTGCATCTCCTGTAGGAGTTTGGAGGAATCAGAGCAGGAACTCACCAAATTCCAGGCAAGCAATGGCAACCAGCAGAAGAGACAGAAGCACCTTCATCTTGCATGGACACTCGTGTGGTCAACTGGGCTCCCACTGCTCCTCACCACTGGTTTTAATGGGCCACCTCCTGGTGGCTTCCCATGCACCACAATGGTCCAATTTTAGTGGAAAAACGAGTCTGAGGGAGCTATAAATGAGTTGAAGGAGCTGCCAAGGAGGCCCCACCCCCTCCCTTTTCATGTCATCTCTTTTCATGTGCCTTGGAGAAGAAAATGAGGGTTTGCTTGGGGACAATGGGTGAGCTCAAGCTGGGTGCTTTGTGTCGAGGCAGGAGGTGTGAAACCAGAGATGTTAAATAATCCCAGTGTCTGTGGTTTGATGGGGTTTCCTCTTTGTGGTGGTGGTTGGAGAGACCCAGGTGGTTTCCACAAGCCCTGGGAAGAAAAGGAGCTGTAGCTATGAGCAGGAAGGTGTTGAAGCTTAATTTATAGCATCATGGAGTGCTTTGGGTTGGAAGGGACCTTTAAAGGTCATCTAGTCCAACCCTCCTACACTGCAACTAGAGCAGGTTGCAACCTCACCTGGATGGTTCCAAGGATGGGGCATCAACCACCTCTCTGGGCAACCTCATCATCAACAATTTCTTTCTTAAATCTTGTCTATATCTCCCTTCTTTGAGTTTCAAAGAAGTCCTGTCCCAACGGGTCCTCTGGGTTTTGGTCCATAGCAAGGGACAAAGTTCATCAGCAGGAGGAGAAGTGGAAAGTTGACCTACAACCATGTTGGAAAGATCATGGTTGGGGGGTTGGTGCTGTAAGACCTTTCCCCAAGCAGCCAGCAGGATTTCAGGGGGCTGTGGGTGGGATCACATCACCCTCTCTCCCTGTCCTTTATGGGCAGAGGGAAAACAACAGGACCAAGCCATGAAAGCTTGGGCTGGGTCTCTCAAGCTCCCCATCCTGAGCAGCTCAGGGAGGATGGTGCATGGAGAAGCCCCTATTCCCTGAGCCAACCCTCTCCAAGTGTGGTGGCAAGCCCATGACTTCTTTGCTTGCCACCTTGGCTTTCACATCCCCAAATCCTGTTGCCACCAGACACTTTCCCTGTGCCTCAGGCCAGCCCCATGTCAGTAAATCCTCCTCAGATGCCTGAGGAGCACGTTTGGCTGTGGAATTGCAAACACTGGCAAAGAAGAACCTTTCTGTGGTTATGCCAGATCATAGGATCAGAGAATGGTTGAGGCTGGAAGGGACCTCTAGAGGTCATCTGGGCCAACCTCCCTGCACAAGTAGGGGATGTCCACCCAACACCCTCTTTTAGTGAGGAAAGAAAGGAGGGAAAACTGAAATAGAGATGGTCTTGGAGATCTTCCCACCACCTTTGAGGAACCCACCATCAGAGGAACTTTATTCAGTTTGTATCACTCATATATTTGTGTATCACCCATATCAGTTTATATCACTTATATATTTATGTATCACTCATATCAGTTTATATCACTTATATATTTATATATCACTCATATATTTATATACCACTCATATCAGTTTACATCACATATTTTTATATCACTCATATCAGTTTACATCACATATATTTTTATATCACTCATATCAGCTTATATCACTTATATATTTGTATATCACTCATATTTATATAGCATTCATATCAATTTATGTCACTCATATGTTTATATACCACTCATATGAGTTTATATCATTCATATCACTCATGTATTTATGTATCCCTCGTATCAGTTTATATCACTCATATATTTGTGTGTCACTCGTATCAGTCTATATCACTTATATATTTATATATCACTCATAGTTTATATCACTCATATTTATATATCACTCATATATTTCTATATCGCTCATAGTTTATATCACTCATATTTATATATCACTCATATTTATATATCACTCATATTTATATATCATTCATATTTATATATCATTCATATATTTATATATCACTCATATCAGTTTATATCACATATATTTATCACTCATATCAGTTGTTTATATCACTCATATATTTATATATCCCTCATATCAGTTGTTTATATCACTCATATATTTGTATATCACTCATATCAGTTTATATCACTCATTTATTTATATATCACTCATATCACTTTATATCACTCATATATTTATATATCACTCATATCACTTTATATCACTCATATATTTATATATCACTCATATCAGTTTATACCACTCATATCATTTTATATCACACATATTTATATACCACTCATATCAGTGTATATCACTCATATATTTATTTATATATCATTCATATCAGTTGGTATCACTCATATATTTAGATACCACTCATATATTTAGATATCACTCATATATTTATATGTCACATACTTATATCACTCAAATTCTTGAAATCTTAAATTTTCTCCTATTCCCAGATAAACAACCCTATGATCTCCAAACCTAAATGGTCTCATGATGGTTTCATCATCATATCAAGCCCTGCTTCATTGGAAACACCACTCCAGGGTGAGCTACACCCTCAGGAATTCATTGTTCTCGTGGTTGCCTCCATAATACAGTCATTATGTTGATTAGGAAGGTTTAATGGTTATTTCCAGCCCCTAAATCATCTAGGGAAAGGTATTTTGGTGTATTCTTGGGTTCTCATTCCTGGTGTTCAGCAGAGAACTTTATAATCCTATTAGGATGACGCTGGTTGTGTTTGCTTTGTTCTTGGGCAAAGAAACCCCAACACCCAACCCCAACCCAACCCAAAGATGGCCAGGGGTGTGGTTTGTGGTTTCTGGTGTTAAATGCCCTTGGACAATGTGTCCCCCACATCTGCAATGGGATCCCCGTTGCATTGTCAGTGCTTGGATGGAAGAACAGATGCCACCACCCTGCTTAAGTCCTCCTGGCGTGGAGGGTTGGCTGGGGAGGGGGGGTGTCAACATACTTGGCTTGTTTATGGTTTCACTTGATCTTATCTGGCTCTTGAAGCATCACCTGAAATGTTCCTGCTTCTCTGCACACCCTCACAATTGCCTTGAAGCGTTGGCAAGCCACCAAAGAAATAAGAATTAATAGGAAGAGCCAAACAAGGGTTTGGTTGAACTCTTTCTACTCTTTTGAGGGCGACCACAGCCTATTGTGTTGGGGGATTTTTCCATGAACTCCGGAAAAAAAAATCAATAAAAAGACCCAAGCTGTAGGAATCTGCCTCAACAACTCAGGAGATGGACTTGGAAAGAAAAACAACAAAAAAGGACATTTTTGTGTGTGCACGTGTTCCAAAGCAAACTAGGACAAGAACTTTAAGCCTTTCAGAGGAGGTTGGTATCATAAATAAAAGTTCAGGGGCAAATATTTGTGTCCAGCTTGAGGAACCTCTGCCAAATTCCTGTCCTCTCCTGCCTGGCTCATAGAGGAAAGTTCTGAACTCTCACACCAGCTGAGATAGTCTCTGGGTGGAGGCATCTTCATCTCATAGATGGGCTGCCCAGAGAGGGGGTGGAGGCCCCATCCCTGGAGTCCTTCAAGGTCAGGCTGGATGGGGCTCTGAGCAGCCTGCCCTAGGTCGAGATGTCCCTGCTGGGGGAGGGAGGTTGGACCAGATGACCTCTGGAGGGCCCTTCCAGCTTCAAACACTCTATGATTCCATCTCCCAGGAATTCCAGAGCTTTCCAGAGCAGATGGATGGATGAGTGAAAGCTACGACTGGATCCAAAGGTAGATGAGGAAGGGTGTGGACATGACTCTAGCGCTGATCTCTTGCTGAACACCCACAACCAGGTTAAACCCCCAAACACACGTCAGATGAGTAAATATTATTATTTCCAAATCAAATATAAGGAAGCTGAGAAGCTTCAGAGGTTGATTAGGTGGAGCAAGGTGGCAACAACTCCAGAAATCATTCTCCACATGGTTTAACCACTAGTGGATGCTCCTTTTTCTTCAGTGCAACCTCGAGAGGAGGTGCATGAGTTCCTAGAAGCAACAGAGGTGAGTGTTGACCTGGAAGCCTCATACTTGGAGGATTTATTCTGTCAATGACCTTGGAAAACCAACCTCAGTTTCCCCATTGTAGATGCTACACATTGATCATAATCACAAGAGCAGCTTCGTATTAGAAAGGCTGAAGAGATTTGCTCAAGCAATTCAAAGTTTTCTCCTGGTAGCTTCAAAATAGTCCCAATGATGAAAGCCACTTAAGGAAGGCAGAAGCAAGGATGGGGTTGTCCAATCAGGACAGTGCCAGGGGTTAAATTACCATGGACTTCACCTCTGGAGCATCATATCTCTCATAGAAACCACAATTCTCCAGAGATAAGAGTTACTCCACAGTTAAAGAGGAATTAAGCAGATTTTGCTGCCTTCCTCCATCTCCTCCACTGATGAGGAACGTCCTTAAAAGCTCAGGAGAAACCTGGAAGAGCAAAGTGAAAAATCAACAGTGCCCAGCCCTATGAATAATGCATCAGGAATCCAACCCTGCAGCTCCCTCTTAGAGCCCTTTCCACTCAGGCATCACTCATTAGCTCATTAGTCACAGCAGCCTTAGTCCTACTAATTGATTTCACGACAGTGCCCTACAATTTATGGCCAGGATCCAACCATGGTGCTGGCAAAGACTCTCCAGCCCTTTCTCCAGCCTGTTGAGCATGTGAAGGTGGGTGATACCCAGAATTGAGTCCTTGGAAGGTGTCCCTGGGGGACCTGAAGGGGCTCCAGGAAGGCAGGGGAAGGTCTGTTCAAAAGGTTTGTGATGATAGGACCAGGAGTGATGGTTTGAAGCTGGGAAAGGAGAGATTTAGACTGGATATTAGGAAAAAGTTCTTTAATCTGAGAGTGATAGATGAGTGGANTCATCCAACCTGACCTTGAACATCTCCAGGGATGGGGCTTCCAGCACCTCTCTGGGCAACCTGGGCCAGTGTCTCCCCACCCTCCTGGGCAAGAGCTTGGTGGATACAATAGTCCTGGGGGGGAATCTTATAGGAGTTAATAAACACTCAAGTTCTCCCTCTCTGTCCATAGAAAGCTTGATCATATATTTATAACTCCTCAGAATTTCTCTTCCTTCTCAAATTTCTCTAGTTTCCTTTTTTCTTGGTGTTTCTTTGTGTTTTCAACCCTTTATCTTCTCCCTTCCCATCAACCCTGGCTGAGGCTCTAATCACTTGTTCCCAGATTATTTCCCTCCCTCCAGCTTCCCAAGACATTGTTAATGATGCAGGGACCTAAATCACTTGCTGGCTTGAGCTGTCACCTGCTTTAATTATCCCCCAGGTTCCTTCGAGCCTTAATCCAATGAACAAGAGACACTTTCCCATCTGAGTCACTCCTTGTTGACCCAGAAGCAAGAACAAGGACCAGGCATGTCAAAGAGTAAATGACCTGGCTGAAGAGAAGCAGCTTTGCCTCCAGGCTCCTTTCATCTCCCTGCTTGGCATTGAAGCTGGAAATATCCACATGGCTTTGGTAGGATGTTCTCAGGTCCAGATTGCCCCAACCAGCAGAAAACCCAAGTGTCCTGGAGATCTTTCCACTGCCTAGGTGATAGGCTCAACCTGTCCCCCACCAGCTGGAGGAGACATCCCAGGTTTGGCCTCCAGGTGCTTGAAGATGCTTCTGGCTCCCAAAGGAAGAAGTTCTTCTCTATGAGGTGGGGAGACACTGGCCCAGGTTGCCCAGAGAGGTGCTGGAAGCCCCATCCCTGGAGATGTTCAAGGCCAGGTTGGATGGGGCTGTGAGCAACTGATGTAGTGGGAGGTGTTTGGAATGAGATGGTCTTGAAGGTCCTTTCCAACCCTGACAATTCTATGATTCTATGATCTTGAAAGGTCCCTTCCAACCTAAACCATTCTAAAGCCTAAGACCAGGACTACATTTCCCACAAGGCTGCACTGCCTGGGTTGGAAGAGATCTTAAAGAGCATCTTCCACTTCTCTTGTATCATCCACCAATCCAACCACCTCCTCATTGAGTGGTTGGTGAGGTCTAATCCCACCTTTCTGAATCCAGGATGACTCCAGGGTTCTGGTTCTGCTTTTTGCCTTGTTCCACTCTCTCAGGACCTTGAGCTTCACCATCTCATGGTCACTGTGAGGGCTGTCCCCAGCCTTCACATCCCCAACATGTTCTTCCTTCTCTGCAAGTATGAGGTCCATGAGGGTGTCTCTCTGTCACCTGCATCAGAAAGTTGTCACCAGAAGCCTCATAGATTGCTAGTGCCCTCCTGGGCTGTTCCTCCAGCAGATTGTGGGGTGGTGGAAGCCCTCCATGAGTTTGAGGGCTTGTTCCAGTTGTCCATCTACTTCTCCCTCATCAAGTAGTCTGTGGCAGGACACCCTCTAGAACATCACCACAGCTGATCTGCAGTCATCTTGACCCACAGCTCTCAGCTGACCCATCATCCACCTCTAGTCAGAGCTCCAAGGAATCCAGATGCTCTCTGACATGGAAAGCATCTCCCATCCCTCATCTTTCCAGGCTGAACTTCCTAAATACCTTGTGTCCAGCCATGGTAGCCCTCAACCATGTGAGCTATCCCAGCCATGGTAGCCCTCAACCATGTGAGCTATCCCACCATGCCTCTATGACCCCAAATTTTCATGGGACTTGCCCACAGGCAATTTGAGGGGTTATGAGAGAGTTGGGTTTGTTCAGGCTGAGAAGAGAGATCTCAGAGGGGTCTAAAAGCACCTGACACAAAGAGAAGGCTGAGATGGACTCCTCAAGGATGCCCATTGACCACAAGTTGGAGGAAAGAAAAAATCTGGTCAGATATAACAACAAAAATCAGAATCATAGAATGTTTTAGGCTGGAAGGGACCTCTAGAGGTCATCTGGTCCAACCTCCAATATTCCTCCAGAAGCTGGGCCAGGACACCACAAAGGTTGTGGTGTCTCCATGCTTGGGGTGCAGTGAAGATCAGGCTGAGATAAGTCACTTCTCCCTCATCCCCAGGTTCCAGCTGAACTTCTTTCTGCATCATGGCCCTTGGTAGAAAGCTGTGTGGTCCTGGTATGTCAACACCCCCATCCCAGGACATCCCAGAGACAGCTCAGGGGCCTCCCACTGCCACCTCCTGACAAGAGAAGAAAATGCAAACACCCCATTCCCAGCCCGTTTCCCAAGGAAGGAATTTTGAGGATTATTCCAGTAATTTTACATTTTCACTGGAGATGTTGAAGGCCAGGCTGGGTGGGGCTGTGAGCAACTGCTGTAGTGGGAGGTGTCCCTGCCCATGGCAGGGGGGTTGGAGCTTGATGATCTTTAGGGTCCCTTCCAACCCTGATGATTCTATGATCCTTTAAAATCTCTTTTTCTTGGGAGAATGACAAGCAAGAAGGTTGGAACACAAAGTACCTCCCATCTTTCCAGCCTCCTCCCATCTCAGGTCAGCCTGGAGGTGCCACCTTGTTCCCTGGGGACCTCAACACCCATGAACTAGGAAGGAAAAGAACCAGGAGGAGAGAAATTGGAGATGATTAAACACTGGCAGGAAGATGGAGCTCTTGACTCAGACATTTTCTTCCATCCTTTAGCAAATTCTCACTTGCAAACCATCTTCCCACACATTTCTCTTGACTTCTCCACATCAAACCCGTTTTCTGGAGAATTCCCTCCACCCCCAGAGTTATTTCTTCCTCTAAAACCTCTGTTGGCCATGGTTTGAGTGGAGACCTGCCCAGAAGGGCAGGGACAGGGAGGCAGGAGTTGCCAGTATAAGGTGTCTCACCCCCTGAGATGATGACCAAGACCTTGGGATGCCAGGGAGAAATGTCTGCAGAGGAACTAAGGACCTTTCCCCTGAATTTTCTGGGCACCTCAAAGGTGGGAGAGCCCATCCTGGGTCTGTATAGAGACAACCAGGTCCCCCCAGAGCAGCAGGAACATGGACATGGGTGGCAACGTGAGGAGAAAGGGCTGGACCACCAGGCTGGAGGGAGGTGCAGCTTCTTGGGGACAGATTTCTTCTGTCCCCTTCTTGCTGTGCAATGTCCTCCAGCCCCCCAAATCCTCCCTGTCACCACCAGTGCCCTCCCAGCCCCAAAACAGGCTGCAAAATATGGATTGGGAGCAGTGGAGAAGACCTTTTTTGCAGGATGGAGATGATCCAGGTTGGGGTTAACTAAAGAAAATGAAAGATATTTTTATGTCCTTGTTGCAAAAACCCTGTGGCCTCTCCTAAGAACCTCCTGAGGTCCCATCACTGTTATTCTGCACTTGTTTATGCCCCTTGTCTATGTGTCCAAGGGGCCAGAGCAGCCCCAAGGAGCTCAGGAAGAGGAGAAGCTGCCCATGACCACCCACAGAAGGTCCATTATGGGCCCAAAATAGGTGCCCTCTCCAACAAGAGCAAGGACAAGCCCCATCTCCATTCCTAGTAGGGTCATGGGCAAGTCAGTGATGTTTCTGAGCACAACTATTGAAGGCAAAGACAATCCCTGTTCTTCATCCATCCCCAGGAAGAGTCTCCAATGACCTCGAGATGAAATATATGGATTTATCCCTCCCTATAGTCTATAAGCTCAGCCTTATTCCTGTCCTTTAGACCAAGCCCTGGGCTTTGAACCCAACCCAACCACCTTCCACACAACTCAAGAGGCACCACTGGTGACATCTCCAGAACCACCCAGAGATTTTGCTCCTTTTTTTTATTAATTCCATCTATTTTTATTAAGAGTATAAGAAACAACCTGTGACATACACTCCACTTACACTTAGGTTAATAGAGCCAAAGGAATCGATGCTGCTTTATTCTGATTATTAATTCTGTTACAACAAAGGTCATGACACGGGTACAAACCTCACAGGTAGGGATTAGTAAAATCAATATTTTGGGGCAACCACCTCAGTGAAATGAGATCATCCAACAGAGCTGGAATAAAACGTGCCAATATTTTCCCTGCAACACTTTATATAATATAATATTTTGGGTTTTCATGAAGAGGATGAGTTGGGGGCTGGGAAAAAATGTTCCCTTGGACCTGATAAACCTTTTATGTCTTAATTGAGACTATCAGAGCAAAGGTGGATAAATGACAACGTCCAGCCTGTCTCTGATGGTCCCGAGTCTCTGCTCTCCATGCAATGAGCTCACCCTTGGCTTTAATGGTTCCTCCTTGACAGGGAGAGCTGGGCTTCAAAGCATCTCTACCATGTCTAGTAAAAGCCAGTAGGTGGCAGGAGTGACCCAGGATTTGCTTCCCTGGGCACTAAGGACACTCCCAGAATCCCACAATTGTCCGGGTTGGAAGGGACCTTCAAGATCATCCAGTTCCAACCCCCCTGCCATGGGCAGGGACACCTCCCACTACAGCAGTTGTTCACACCCCATCCAACCTTGAACATCTCCAGGGATGGGGCTTCCAGCACCTCTCTGGGCAACCTGGGCCAGTGTCTCCCCACCCTCCTGGCCAAGAACTTCTTCCTAACATCTCATCTCAATCTCCCCACCTCTAGTTTGGACCCATTTCCCCCCAGTCCTACCACTACCCAACAGCCTCAAAAGTCCCTCCCCAGCTTTCTTGGAGCCCCTTCAGATCCTGGAAGGCCACCAGAAGGTCCCCTGGGAGCCTTCTCTTCTCCAGACTCAACAACCCCAACTCTCTCAGTCTGTCCTCACAGCAGAGGTGCTCCAGCCTCTGACCATCCCCGTGGCCCTTCTCTGGACACCTTCCAGCACCTCCAGATCTTTCTTGTTTCCAGACCTGGAATGCAAAATGAGGTGTGTCCATCCCTCATTCCAGTGTGACAACCATCAGACAGCAGCTTCCCAGGGGTGAAATGACTCCTTCAGGACCAAGGAAGGCTTCAGAGCCATCTCCATCCCAAACAGCTCAGACCCTCAGCACCTCAACGCTGGGGATGACAATGAAAGCCCAGCCCAGCTCCAGGGCACAACAGCACTGGGATCAGAGGAGCAAGAGGCTTGTGGAACCTCCAAGCATCCAGATGTGCACCACATCTGCCTTTCCCAAGAACATGGACACCTCATTCCAGCATGGAGACACAACCACCCAGCCCAGATCTACCAGCCTTCCATCCATGGTGGTGGGACCAACCTGGCAAATAGGGCCCCTGGGAGGCAAATCCTTCCAAATAACCCCAAAACTCCAGCAAATCAACCCCAAGCAAGGACATTCTTTGAGTACCAAGGTGGGTCCTTTGAGTCCTGCTCTTATTTGTCCAAGGAAGTCCCATCAGGTTCAGGTTCTCCAAAAGAAGAAACAACAAAAAAAATTCAAAAAACTCAATGAAATTCTCAAAATCAGTTGGAAGAACTTGGTTCATTTTCAAGCCCTCTCTATTTTTTTTTAGCAGGCAGCAAACCCAGCAGACCTGGGTGGAAAGGGCTGGTCCTCAGGAGGCTTTGAACACAGAGATGCTCCACAGAAGCCTTGGAGACGTTGGTGTAGGTGGCAGACAGCAGCAGCTGCTCTTGAAATGGAGCCATGCCCAGGATGGAAGCACAGGAACCATCTTCTCATCATCTCATGGTCCTAACTGGGCAGGGATGTGACTGAAGCTCCTCTTCTTATGCAGTAAAAACCATCCCAGGGGATTTGATGCTTGCACAGAAGTTGCCTCCTCTCATCATCTCCCATCTTGTAAAAAAAGGTGAAAAATTGAGATTTCTGCTGAGATTTCAACCTCTAATTCCACAATCCAACTAAACACCTTCAGAGCCCTCAAGGGCTGTCCCACCATGGCCCTCAAGCTCCAAACCAAGTGTTTGGGTTCAACAAGCCACCACTTTTACTGCTCTACAAATGCTGCTTCTTGCTCTTTTAATTTTTTTCTTATTATTAATGGTTTGAATTATGCTACAGCTGCACATTTTCACTCCCGGGCTTTCCAAGAGCTGAGTTCTGGTGCTGGGAATTTTTTTGGGGGGGAAAAAAAATAGAATAAAAAATCCGTGGTGGGACCAGAAATTGGGAGAGTTGGAAGAACTGATGGGATTAAACTGTTGAATAACATCTCTTGCCTCTGCCAAGCTGTGACACCCTCTCAAACAGCCATAGATCTATCAAAAAGATCTTTGCCACGTGGGTTCAAAGGGAAAAACCCCAAATATCTCCCCTTCCAAGTATTAAGTGTATGGGAATATATCAAATATCTCTCCTGCCAAATACTAAGTGCACAGGAATAGAGCAAGAAAGACAAAAAAAGAGTGAAAAGGGGAAAAAAAACCCTCCATATGCAACCTACTCATCATCTATAGGCTCAAGAACTGACCTTCAGATCTGTCCCCTTGGCAATATCATTAATATCACTTGTTATTTGTATAGGGAAATGCTCAATGCTCTTCCCACCTTGTTCCCTTGAATAACCATGAGCAAGCTCTTGAAGGGCTGAGATAGGAAGGGAGGAGGCCACCAGGTCTGGTGGCTTCAGCCCATGGGGTTGTCCACCCTCAAGAGCCTCGTGAAGGCAGGAACAGGCATTAAATTCAAGTTTAGCTCTTTGGGAGGGTCGTTGAGCCCAAAATCAAGATAATTTTTACCTGGTGGCCAGAAAAAAATAGAGTTACAGCCCCATGACTTGCAAGGTGGAGCACTCTGGGTTCTATCTTGGTCTACACCCAGCAAGGAGGAAATTCACCTTGCAAATGAGGTTTTTAACCCTTGGGAGAGGAAGGTTCAGGCACAGTGAAGCCAGGGAATATCCACCCCCATTTCCAGCCACTTTTCCCCCAGTTTCCCCAGTGCCCTACATGCCCAGCAGAGGTTTTATGGCTCACCCCAAGCCCTGCAGTCCCAGAACCAGAAGAAGGCACATCTGAGGACCAAGAGACACATTCCTACCAAACTCATCATCTAATTGCAGGTCATGGTGACCAGTCCCTCCTCTTGGTGACTGTCATTAGCATCTGTATCATCTTAATTAAGAGATGGGGAGAAAAAGGAGGAAAAAAACCCCCATTTAACCACTTTTGGTGCAAATATTTCTACATATCTGCACGTCACCTTCCAAAACTCAGAGATATAATTGAACATGTGCAGCTCAAGAGGGTTCTGTTCATTCCTGGACACAACCCATGTACAAGGAGGAGGCCATGGCTAAAGAACGTTGATGCTACACCTGATTTTTGCTGCTAGAAGAGCCCAAAAAAGCCCCGTGCACCTCTGGTCAATCAGTGGGAGTGAGAGGAATTGAGGTTAAGGCTCAATTTTGGCTTGTTTTGTCTAGAAGGTCCATGAGTAGGCAACCAACACAATGCAAAAGGACATATCTGCCATGGGGCAGCTGAGAACTTCCAGGAGCAACGCTGGTGACAAGAGCTGGGAAGACCAGAGACAGCTGGAGAGGGAGGGTTGGTGGTGGAATCACCTTCTGCAGTCCACATTTCCTTGAGCCCATGGGTTGCAGGTTGAACCTCAAGATCTGAGTATTGATATAGGGACATATCACTGAATTTTGCAAAGGGACCTCTTGCCCTGGATCATTCAGGTGTCGATGTCATTGTCCATCACCATCAAGTCCAAAGAGGGGAAACTGAGGCACCAAGTCTCTGTAACACGTAGATTAGATTTGAGAGGTCCTCTTCCCAGTGCACTTGCTCCTCTAGGAATAATGGTCCAATAATTGGAATTTTTCACTAAAATGCACCTGGAAAAGGTGATTCCCAAGAGCTGAAACAAGCTGGCCCAGGGGTGTTTATCAGAAAGGAGAGCAACAGGGAGGAGATGGACTTGCTGCTGGAAGGAATGTTGAGATGAAGCACTCAAAAGCCCCTTGAGAGGGTGAGAGGACCTCATGATGGGCAAAATATTTGGGTTTTTTCCACCACAGCGTTTCTAATCTCTGCATCTGGAGCAAGGAACCACACAGAGAGCACACGTCCCACCTCAGGTACCAACAGGAGCACGTTTATTCAGGTCTGGCACTTACAGAGCTGGGAAGGACAAGGTACATGTCATTGGTTTCTCCAGAAAAGTCAGCCCAGGAGCAGAAGAAATTAAAAGGGTTTTATATAAAAAGAGACTGCGAGGGGGCTGGGGATGGTGTCTCCTTTTGGGTCATGCCTTCCTGGTGGCCCATGTCACCCGTGTGCTGGAGCACGTTGGTGCCAGGCTCCTCCATGGAGGTGGGAGGGAGGCAGGAAGGTCTGAATGCTTGACCAGGTGGTGTCTGGGGGTCAATCTGTTCTCGGCGAGGCTCAGCCTTGTTGCAACCAACCTTAGAAACCAGGAGGAGGGGAGGGGTGGATTAGGTATAAAAGCAGAAACCCTTCCAAAATCGCTCCACCAAGGAGGTGTGAGAGTGCACTGGGGTAGGTCCACAGGAGGAAGAAAACAGCTCGGCCAAACCACCCGGGGTCTCCAACGCTGGAAGAGCAGAAAAGTCTGGGCAACGACCACCTTGGAAGCCTGCTGAGAAGTAGAGGATCCCCTTGCAGACAGCAACGAGAGAAGATATTGGCTTAGGGAGACCCGCGGCGGCCCGTGGAAGACGCCTCTTCCTTGGCCAACCCCATCACTCGCGAGCTCGGAGGACGTAGATGAAGCTCACGAGGACCCCCAAGGCCAGGACCATGGTGCTGGGGTTGACGTTGCTGGATCCACTGATGTTGCAGAGGAAGGAGTCGCAGCAGTAGACGGAGGCAGCCGCTATGCCCAGGTTGATCCCGGCGCTGGGGCAGATGGGGGAGCATCCCTTGGAGATGGACTGGCCAGTCCTGCCGCCTAGAATTGGGGTTGGGGTGGAGGGGAGAGGGAGGAAAGCAAAAGGAGATGAGGTTAGAACGTTTCTTGGCTTGCTTTTTATTTTTTGGAGCTTATTAATGTCTATAAATACATTAAGGGAGCGTCAGGAGGATGGAGCCAGGTTCTTTTTGGTGGTATCTAATGCTAGGACAAGGGGCAATGGGTGTAAGCTGGATCAGAGGAGGTTCCACATCAATAGGAGAAGAAATTTCTTCATGGTGAGGGTGACAGACACTGGCCCAGGCTGCCCAGGGAGGTGGTGGAGTCACCATCCCTGGAGGGGTTCATCAAATGAGTAGATGTAGCTCTTGAGACTATGATCTAGTGGTTGGGAGATGTCGGGATGAAGGTTGGACTTGAGTCTCCTTCTCTAGAGACATTCAAAGCCCCCCTGGACGTGTTCCTGTGTGACCTGCTCTGGGTGATCCTGCTCTAGCAGGGGGGGTTGGACTAGATGATCTTTGGAGGTCCCTTCCAACCCCTGACATTCTGTGATTCTGATCCCCTGCCCTGCAAAGGGAATCACAGCCCAGAACTAGCCCAAGCATCTCAGGAGGCATGGAGGGGGTGAAGTGCTTCTCAGCATCAGGCTACACCAGTCATCCCACCCAGCCCACTCTGAGAACCTCCCCCAACACCCCAGGGACACCCCTTGCAGGCCGTGGGCCAAAGTCTGGCTGCAAGGGCTCCACTGAAGAACCTCAAAAATCCCCCTCGAGCTTGACCCTGGGACTCCTCCAGCGAGAAGAGGAGCACGGGGCAGGCAGAGAAACCAGGGAGCAAAGTCTGTGCTTTGAGAGAGGCACATTTAGCAGCAGGAAACTGGAAACCACCAGCTCTGTGCTAAGACAACAGGTCTATAAAAGCTCCCAGCCCCCATTTGTGCTCACACCATCCACCCACGTTGCAGCCCAGGCGTGCAACACCCCCCCCCCTGCCAGGGAGAGCCAGGCAAGCCAGGCTCTGAGCTCTGCAAAGGTGTCAGGAGACCTTCCAGAGCAGCCTACATCCCTTGGAGAAGCAGTTGGGAAGCACAGACCCAAACCCACCCCCCAGATCTTTGCTGCTCCTTAGGGAGGAAACCTGCAAAATCTCCCTTCCTGGCAACCCCACCTCATCCACGGAGAGGAGACCAGCAAAGGTGGGACTCAGACATCAACAACCAAGGGCAAAAAGCAGGAAGGGCAACCCTGGAGCTGCCTTCCAGAGGAAACCTGCAGCATCCTCCACCCTTTCACTTATTCATCAGCAACCTCCCCACCCCCAGCCTGAAATTCCCTTCGGATTCCCAGCGCTGGTGCAGGCACGTGGGCTTCAACGTGCCTGGGTCTGGCAGCACGTCCCTCCAGAAGGTCCCTTGGGATGCTCTGACACTGCTCAGCAGCAGAACTTTCCCCTTCTTTCAAGCCAGGCTTCCTGCAGCCCAGCGGGTGACCCAGGAGAGCAGCCAAGAAGGGCAGGGGAAGGTCCTGTCGCCACTCACCGATTCCCACTCCGACGTAGGTTGTCACACAGTGGTTCTCATTCTCCCCACACTTGACGGGCTTCAGGCAGGCCCAGTTGGAGGAGGCATCTGAGCATGAAAAGCAGACGAGCGTGTGGGCTGCAGGAGAAAGGCACAACTAGGTTAGGAGCTGCTGGGAAGATCTCCTCGCTTGGTTGGCCCCACCTGACACTTGGCACATCCAGTCACAACCATTTCGGTTGTATCCATCTGTGATAGTGGGGGTTTTTTTCCCAAAAAAATTGGCCAAGTGAAGGGATCAACCACAAGATACATCTCGAGCTCTTGGCAGGATCAACCACAACCACCAGGGTCAAGCTGGTGCCTCCTGGCACGCTCCTGTTGGCACCAAGAGTGGGTCCAAGCTCCAGTGGCCAACTTGAAGCCAAGCAACAGAGGCAAGTCCAGGCTTGCAACCTGGAGCTTGAGGTTTGGGCTCCTTCAGTGCAGCCACCATGGGCACTGATGGAAAATGCTCCAGGCATGACCAAGGGTTGGCAGCAGGGCACAAAGCTCAGGCTACACTTGAGCTACTGCACGTGGTGGAAACAATTTATGAGCAAGCCCAGAGTTGCAGCAAGATCTGCAAGGACTTGCACTGTCCCACTACCCAGGGAGTCACAAGATTATGAAGGCAACCTACTCAACCAACCTTCTTCATTTGGAGCAAAAAACCCCACCCAACGTGCCTTCCTCCACGGCAGGTCACCTAAAATGGGTTATCCTAGACCATCAAGGTGGACCACTCCAGCTGACCCATCCCTCATCCTTCAGACACATCCAAGAGAGAGGCAAAGACTGGAAACCAGCATTGACTGGTGGGAAATGGTTGAGGAGCCAGCCTGGACCAGTGACTCAGCAGGGAGAGATGGATTTGGCAGTGGACAGATGATCTCCTCTGTATCTAACACATGAGAACATCACATCCACGCTGCAGTTGGTGACCTACATATACACATAGATCACCTCCCAGGCTCCAATTTTGGAGCATCCAAGTGCTCAGCCCTTCCATGAGGTACCACCTCTCACCTTTGGTGTTTAGAGGGTGCAAAACAGAGTTGGAGCTGATTGAGGGTGGGAAGTCCAAGGTCACATCATTCCTCCTCCCACCTCTTTCAACTCCCCCACAAAGAGATTATCCTAAGGAGATAAAGTTGGTGAAGCCCTTGGAAGAGCTCACTGAGGCTCAGCAGTGCCTGGCATGAAGGATTTTGCAGAATAAGTTGGATAAATAATGATCAGCAGCTGTCCCACCCTGCCATGGGAATGCAGTGACCTCTTGAGGTTCTTCTCAAAGCTGCTTCTCTCCCTTTTACAAGAAAACAAGGGGAAAAAATAACAATTGTTCTCAGAAAAATGACTTTTGAGCAGCCATGGCCAAGGCAGGGAAAGAAAATACAAACATGGATTAAAGCAGATTAGTGGGAGATCCTGAATGACTCTGCTTTGGAGATGAGGCCAACAAGAACTTCCTGGGCTGTCTCATACCTCCTCCAATGGTCACGAATCTACCAACGATCCTGGCAACAAAACCAAGCTACCTGAGCATGCCAACAAGGAGACCACAACCCACACACAGCACCCAGGATTACAGGGCCACCAGTTGAGTCAAAGGCCCCAGGAGAGATTCCTCAGTGAACTTTGCCTCAGGATCTAGGAGAGGAGGAGGATGGAGCCAACCCTTGAGTTTACAGCTTGTCATTGTTCCTCAGAGCGTTTCCATGGGTGGCATTTTTGACCTTGCTGGCCAAAACTCAGCCTGGGAGCCCAGAATGAAGCCCACCTCCCTTGTCCCCAGCACGTCTCAAGTCTCAGGTGACCTGCCCCAAACCCTTCTCCTCACCACCAACCTAAGGAGGCAAATTGACTCATCCCATGTCACAGGAACCAGGTGTGCAACCAGGGATGAAGGGGATTACAGGCTTCCTGTGGGCATCATGGCAGGACCATATGGCCCCAGAGGCATCTGCTCACCCTGCTGAATCATGCAATTGTCAGGGTTGGAAGGGACCTTAAAGGTCATCCAGTTCCAACCCCCCTGCCATGGGCAGGGACACCTCCCACTACAGCAGTTGCTCACAGCCCCATCCAACCTTGAACATCTCCAGGGATGGGGCTTCCAGCACCTCTCTGGGCAACCTGGGCCAGTGTCTCCCCACCCTCCTGGCCAACAACTTCTTCCTAACGTCTCATCTGAATCTCCCCACCTCTAGTTTGGATCCATTCCCCCCACTCCTACCACTACCCAACAGCCTCAAAAGTCCCTCCCCAGCTTTCTTGTAGCCCCCTTCAGATCCTGGAAGGCCACCAGAAGGTCCCCTGGGAGCCTCCTCTCCTCCAGCCTGAACAACCCCAACTCTCAGTCTGTCTGAACACACGAGTCAAGAGGTTCCAGGCACAAAACCCATCAGGAATATTTACACACACCCATAAAAGTACCTTTAGGTGTGAAATTCTCCACCACATGACTACATCCATGCTCCAAACCAGAGCATCTCCTAAATGTCCCCATGGTTTTGTCCAACCTACCTATTACCCCTTGTGAAGACAAAACTCTTTGCAGGAGAGGTAGTTTAAGAGGGGAAATAGAGTCCTAACTTTCTGCCCCAGCAAACCAGATAACAACCCACTGCAGAGTCAGACACCAAACAGGTTGAGGGTTTCCAGACAAAAGCCACAAGAAGGGGTGGCAGAATTATTTCATGCAGCTGGAGACCCAGCAGAGTTAGAGCTTAAGGCTGAAAAAAATAAGGAAAAGAAAAAAATCCCCCAAGATTTGAACAATGCAAAAGAGAAGCCTCGTTTTCTGGGAGGAAGAATTTATGTGTTTGTTTGTTTGCTGCTCAGCTCCTGGGAGGAACAAAGAGCTCCCAAAGCCGAGCAGATCATTCAGGGGAAATTCCTCAGATAAGAGGTTGAAGCCATTCTTGTAAAGAGCAATGCAGGGGGAAAAAGAAACAACCACCACAAGCCTTTCAAAGCCCGCTCGGAAGCTCAGCAAAAATCAAAATGCTGTTGCTTCAACTCATTCCTTTCCTTTCCCACTGCTCTTGGACAAGATCCTCACGTACCATCTGCAAGATCTCCAGGGTGCTTTGAGGAAGGGGTGAAGCTTTTCTGCACAAGGCTCCCCTGGATGTGCTGGAAGGGTCTGGGTAGAAAACCACCTCCAGCAAACCCTTTTGAGGACTGACTTTAAGGGGTTTTTGGACCTTTAAAGTGGGGGGAAGTGAAGCCCTTTGGCCTGGACAGCCCATCCTCCCAGCTGGAGCTCAGCACATGCCAGCTGGGCTCTGATGGAGACCCAGTTGGCTCCAGTTGCTTCCAGGAACCAACTGGGACAGGGAAGGGCAGCAAACAACTAGTTTCTTCTCCTGGGTGTCCTCAAGAGATACGAAGGGCCCGTGTTTCCAGAGGGCCCCCAAACTCTCCTGTTTGCTCTTTGTTTGGCTTCTCCAAGCGTCAACATATGGAAGCAATATGGGGTCTAGCACAGCCCCATGGAGTTTGGACAGGCAGAAATGGAACTGGCAGGGATTGCAGACCCTGAGACTTGGACAACTTGCAGTTTAATGCCCAGCAACACGAAGCACGTTCTCCCCAGCTTCCATCTCCCCAGCTTTGGTGGCAGTCCCAAGATGCACTCCACAGGGTATGGTCCCTTGGGGGTCACAGCCCCCCCAGCACAACCTGCCCCGAAGGATGCTGGGGTGGGGGGAGCAGCAGGAGCCACATCACGAGTGGCTCTGCCCACACTTTGCTCCATCAGCCATTGCCGGGGCTGGGCTCCATCTCCCCCCTACACCCCCCTCCCTCCTCCTCCTCCTCCTCCTTCCCCTCGGCTGCATCTCAGCCCATTTCGGCGCCGTTATCCCGGCTCGCTGCACCAAAAAAAGGGGGAGCGGGGCCGGCCCCGCTCTTTGTTCGAGCTGCAACTGGGAAAAGCTCCAAAACATCTACGTGCACAGCTGGAGATGCGCACCTAGACACGCAGGCACGGCAGCCCTGAAGTTCCAGCTTCAAGAGGGGCACTGCTGCGAGGGGAGGGCTTGGAAAGAACCCCCCCCACCATCACCATCACCACCACCCAGCATGGCTCAAGCTCTGCCTTCCCCAACCCCTTTGCAACCCTCACCCACCCCCTCCCGGCAAATCTCCAACTTCCAGAGCCCACCCTGCAACACGCAGCACCCACCCTCACTCCCACCCCCCCGCAATTTGCTCCCAAACCCAGGAGCGGGGAGGTACCGGGGGACCCCGGGGAGAGGTAGCTGGGTGGCGGGGGCATCCTTCCCTCCCCCTCCCCTTACCTCTCTCCACGCACAGCACCGCAGCCAGCACAGCGAGCAGAAGCGCCTTCATGGTGCGGCGGTGGGGGCCAGCGAGATGCGCAGGGCGGCTGGAAGGAGACGCGCAGGGCCGGCCGCCGGAGGTGGGGAAAGTCCCGTGGCTCCGCCCAGCGGACCCGCCCACGCCCCGCGCCCGCCTTCCCCCCCGCACCTCCCCGGCCCCGCCTAGTTTCGTTTCCCCGCTCCGGCGAAGCGGGGCCGGCGGAGAGGGGCGTCCCCCTGCCTCGCCTCGCAGTTCGTCGGCTGTGAGGCCCAAGGGAGCCGAGCCAGCTGCCCCCTGGCTCTGCCCTAGAGGCTTTTTCCGTCCCACTTTCGGGCCTCCTCGTTTTCCCAGGGCTCCCTTCAGTCACTAGGGTCAGCTGCGTTCTTGCCTCCCTCCCCTCCTCGGTGCGTCTTCATTCACAGATCCTCTGAGCTCGCACGTCTCGTCCCCGTACTCTCACAACCACCCTGTACCCTGCATGCACGAACCCCTGCAGGACTCCCTTTATGGAATCATAGAATGGGTTGGGTTCGAAGGGACCTCAAAGATCATCTAGTTGCAACCCCTCTGCCATGGCAGGGACACCTCCCACTAGAGCAGGTTGCTCAAGGCCCCATCCAACCTGGCCTTAAACACCTCCAGGAATGCAGCATCCACAACCCCCCTGAGCAACCTGTTCGGGTGTCTCACCACCCTCAGAGTGAAGAATTTCCTCCTCATTTCCACCCTCACTCCATGAGTCTGCCATCCCACAACATAACCTTGGTAAGGAGGTGGGAGATAGGAGCTTCCAGAAGTGCTTCCTTACCTGGTGCACCTTCCACCATTGCAAATCTATCCTCACCTGCTTTTCTTCACCTCTTCCGTTTGCAAGTAACCTGTGCTGTAATTAGTGCTGTCCCCACCCAGCCATTTCAGTGGTATCGAGATGACTCCAGATCCTGTGGTGGTTGTGTCCTGGGTGACTCTTAGGTCCCCCTTCTCCCTTCCTACCAGGAAGGTCCTCTCCAGGAAACAGTGGAGCTGATAATACTAACTTTATGTGTGGGAGAACACCAGGAACCTGAAGGCCCTGGTGTTCTTCTTGTGGGTGTGAGGGGAGTGTACCAGACATCAAAGGAGAAGGAGAACAGAAAGAACATGCTCTGCCTTCCTGAGACCCAGAAATTACATCTCAAAGTAGAGAGAAGCTCTATGAGATCACTCACATGGAGGCTACAAAAAGCCAGACTGGCTCTTACAGACACAACCTGAGCTTGGTCCCTATGAGACCAGGCTCTTGTCTCTGAGTTATGGTTGCTCAGACTACCATGAAACTGAAACTTCCCCTTTTTTTTAACGTTTGATTTCTAGATCAGAGAACAAAACAGCCCCAGCAGCTCGTTCCAGTGGAGGATATTAGACCACAGAAACAAACTACTCAAAGTCAGTTCCTCCTCGAGTAACTGGCAACCATCAATAAAAATGAGCCATAGGAGAGAAAAAGGGAAGTGGGGGGTTGCAGACATGGGTTTGTCTTCCAGGTAGAGGTCTCCAAAACCCCTCTGACAAGACAGAAGGTGGAATTTCTTCTGACAGATGCATTCACCAGGAAATGCTGGTTCTGCAGATTTAAACCCATCTGTGGCATACAGAGTTTGTCAAACCTGCTTCTTGCTGGCTCACCAGCCACCTCCTCCATTCCCAGGCCTCCTTCAGAGCTTTAGAGGGTCCCTCCCCCAGTGCCCTCCCTGCAGCTCATTCCCTAGAGGACTTTGCTCTTTCTGTGGGACGTGCTGGAGAGAGTCCAGCAGAGGTTGTGGAGATGCTGGTGGGACTGGAGCATCTCTGTGGCCAGCACAGGCTGAGAGCCCTGGGGCTGCTGGGATGGAGAAGAGAAGCCCCAGAGGGGATCTGCTCAATGGTGCTCAAGAGCTAAAGGGTCGGGGCAAGAGGCTGGGGCCAGACTCCGGTCAGTGGTGCCAAGGGGCACCGGGCACCAAGTGGAACCCAGGAGGTCACAACTTGTTTGGGGTGAGGGTGTTGGAGCCTGGCCCAGGCTGCCCAGAGAGGTTGTGGAGTCTCCTTCTCTGGAGAGATTCCAAAGGGGCCTGGACAAGATCCTGAGCCCCCTGCTCTGGGGGAGCTGCTGGAACAGGGGGGTGGGACCAGATCATCTCCAGAGGTCTCTTCCAACCCCTGCCACTGTGATTCTGTAGCTGCAAAGCTCAACACAGCAAGTCTGATGTCAGGGTTGTGTGTTATCCTGAGTTGGAAGGGACCCATGAGGGTCACCAAGTCCAACCCCTGACTCCACACAAGACAACTTTAAAGATAAACCAGATACCCAAGAGCATTGTCAAAAAGCTTCTCAAACACCAACTGCCTTGAGGTCACAACCACTTCCCTGGGAAGCTTGTTCTAGCCTAGATCAACCCACAGCAAAGCACCACACTTGTGACACCACAGCCTCTTCTGGTGAGCTTGGGGGTTGGATCCCCAAGGATCCATCCTGTCACCTTGTTTCCAGTCCTGGCCTCTTTGGACCCATCCATGAGGTCCTTTAGCAACCTTCAGAGGTTGGGGGCATCTCCTGTCCCACAGCAGGGACCTCATCACCTGCTTGTTTTGGGGATGGAAGAGGATTTTCGGGCCTTTCCTCATCCCTTGCACCAAAAATGTGTCTCTCTGTCAACAAGGAGTTCACCAACTGTGCTGAAGCTGCTGCTTGGGGAGGTTTGTAGTAGGAATATGAAGTTTGGTATGAAAGACACAAGAGCAGAAACGTCCCAAGTGTGTGAAAGCTCCTGGAAGAAACAGCAGAGCAAGGGTTAAAAGCAAAGGCATCTGTTGGCTGCTGTAGAGCACTCAGGATCTATCTTCATTCCAATGAAGAGGAGGAAGATAAGAGTCTTCAGAGGACAAAGAGGAGGGTGGGAGCCATAAAACACCCAGATGAAGAACAATAATACATCTGGGAGATGCAGGAATTTCACCTGAGAGGGGCAAAATCAAAGGGGTGAGGAGCCAAACCAGCATCTTCCCTCTAAAGGCCATAGAAGGCAAGTCCAAAATCAATTTATTGTGCTCTGCCAAGATCCTCAGAGGCACGATGAGAACTCAGAGCTGTCATCTCTTGGCAGCCTGGGGCATAGAGATGACGTTGGCCAGACCCACACGTGTTGGTGCTTGTGAGGGTGATCACATGAGGTCTGGAAAGATGAGAGGGCAAACCCAACTTTGCTGTGACCAAATTGCTTCCTAGCTCCTGGAAGAGCTGGGCAAGAAGTTTTATTGCACTAATTGCCTGTAGACTGCAGGAGGGAGTTTCTTGGTCCCAGGAGCAATGTCTGCACGTTATCTAATTAACATCTCATGCTGGAGCAGGTCCTGGAGGCAGGTCCCAGAAGAGCTGTTGTGAGTGTTGGGCACAGAGCCAGGGCCTGTTTCCTGGCCACAGAAGATGGAACCCCTNAACTTTGCTGTGACCAAATTGCTTCCTAGCTCCTGGAAGAGCTGGGCAAGAAGTTTTATTGCACTAATTGCCTGTAGACTGCAGGAGGGAGTTTCTTGGTCCCAGGAGCAATGTCTGCACGTTATCTAATTAACATCTCATGCTGGAGCAGGTCCTGGAGGCAGGTCCCAGAAGAGCTGTTGTGAGTGTTGGGCACAGAGCCAGGGCCTGTTTCCTGGCCACAGAAGATGTAACCCCTCTTCCCCCCCCCCCCATGGGTGATGACGATGCTTTGTGTGGTACTTGGGGATTTGCTGAGGTGAGAAATCAGCTGAAAGAGGAGAAAAATCATCTGTCATTCATGTGTCACTGTCTATTGCTTTTACTGTTGAGATCCTGGAAACCCTGGAGGTTTCTGGGGGTTGAACATCCTATGGAGTAAAGTTCCTACATGACGTCAGTGGAAGAGCATCCTGGGGTCACCTTTGCTGCTAGAATTTGCTCTTTGAGGAGTCTGGTCTAGTGGGAGGTGTCTCTGCCCATGACATGAACTAGATGGTCCTTAAGGTCCCTTCCAACCCAAAACATTTCAGTCTATGACTTTGCTTTATATGGTTTATATGGTTTAGGTCGGAAGGGACCTTCCAAGGTCATCCAGTCCAACCCCTCAGGTCAAGGCTGAACACCCCAGTTGTGCTCTGCTGAAGGGAACCAGCACCCACAGCAGGTACAGGACAAAAAGGAGACAAGAGAGAACCAGGAGAGGCAACTGAGTTCATCCTCCAGCCCCACTGGAGACACCAAAGAGGTGCTGAGGACAATTTCCCTCCTACCCATTAAACAAAACTCCCACCAGGCTTCAGAGACCACAGAACAAACCATGAAGCTGATGGAGCATCTTTGGCTGCTCGTTCTCTTGGGGAAACCTGTTCCTTTGTCACCCAGACACCGCAGAACATCTCAAACCCATCCCTCCTTCCACGTGTGCCACCAAAACCCAGCAATGCTTCAGATCCCGTTTCACCATCAAATGCAACATCTCAGCCAGCAGAAAAACAACCCTTGAATTGTTTTTGCTGAGCTCTTGGTTCCTCCCAGGACACAGCTGAGCTGCTGATGCTGCCAACTCTTTTTTTTCACCCCCCCCAAAAAAAAAATGAAGCTTGCAGCAGAGCCTGTGACCAAGAAGCTGGAGGCTGTTTGTGTTAGTCTCTGGCTCCTTGCCCTTCATCTTCTTTGTAGACACCCCCAGGCCTCCTACAGAGCTTTTCTGTCTCCCCTCAGCTGCAGCTCTGGTGGGGAGAGGAGGGAGCAAAGCCCAACACAATCCAGCGTTTCTATGCCAGGGACAGGGGTTTGTAGGAACCATCTCCCAAGCTTTAAATGTCTGGGCTTGGCACCAGCTCTCAGGTTGGTTTGGCCCTGCAAATAAAGAGGGAAATGGATATGGGGACATCTTCTTCTCCAGCTGGAGCAGCTCCA
Source organism: Brachypteracias leptosomus (assembly GCA_013401335.1). NCBI lineage: Eukaryota > Metazoa > Chordata > Aves > Coraciiformes > Brachypteraciidae > Brachypteracias > Brachypteracias leptosomus. The sequence continues at coordinate 147,509 of VYZX01004485.1, read as the reverse complement.
TCAATGTGAGGGTAATTCCCACCCCTTCCCTTCTCCCTCCCATCTCCTCGCTGGTTCCTTGGTGAAAATAAATAGGGAAATGGATATGGGGACATCTTCTTCTCCAGCTGGAGCAGCTCCATCAATGTGAGGGCAATTCCCACCCCTTCCCTTCTCCCTCCCATCTCCTCACTGGTTCCTTGGTGAAAAAAAAAGAGGGGGATGGACCCACCTTTGCTCCTCTCTGCCTTTTCCTCAAGCTGGAGGAATAAAGGATGCTCATTTCCAAATGTGATACCCCTACAAGAGCAAAGAGCCAGAGGAGCCCAATGTTATTCCCCCCTGAGGCTGGAGAAGTGTCCAAAATACTGCCTGAAATAACCTTTACTTCTTCTTACTTGTCCAGGAACTGCTTGACTGAAGTTCCAGTGAAGAGAAGATGCTGAACATCCCCTCTGTGACACCACTATTGTGTTCCAAGCAGGGTGGGTTGGTATTTCTCTCAGCTCTTTGAAACCCAGGGACAAAAATACGTCTCCAAGGATCTCTGTAACGATCTGAAGCCCAAACGTGTCAGGAGAGCTTCCTTTGATGTGTCTTCTGAGGTGACTTCAATGCCTGGGGACACTTGGGACTCCAGCAGGCTGAGGAAATCGATGGGAGTTCAGCCACTTGACTTATTTAGACTCTCTTGGAAGCCCCAGGAGAAGCTCAGAAGAAAAACACGACTCTTGGAGAGCAGCAGTTAGCCCAGAGCATCCCATTTTTATTTCAGCTTTTCCCAGCCCATCACAGTCCACGTGCAAAGATGTAAGTGATGCTGGCGAGGACACCCAGGGACACCCCTCCAGAGCTTCTCTGCTTGCTGCTGGCTCCATTCACGTTGCACAAGGGTTTCTCACAGCAAGAAAGCCTCCAGGAGGTTTGGTTTTGCTGCTGGCTGCTGGCTGGACACACTGGAGAGCACATCTTGGAGATGAGATATTTGGGCTTGTTGGGTTCTAATGCAGAACAGAAGTTGGGGGGGAAAAATGGAGTAGAGTGTGAGAATCATCATTGAAATGTTTCCATGGCTGAATCTGCTTGTTGGGTTCTAATGTAGAACAGAAGTTGGGGGGAAAAAAAGAGGTAGGATGTAAGAATCGTCATTGAAATGTTTCCATGCCTGAATCTGCTTGTTGGGTTCTAATGTAGAACAGAAGTTGGGGGGAAAAAAAGAGGTAGGATGTAAGAATCGTCATTGAAATGTTTCCATGCCTGAATCTGCTTGTTGGGTTCTAATGAAGAACAGAAGTTGGGGGGAAAAAAAGAGGTAGGATGTAAGGATCATCATTAAAGTGTTTCCATGGCTAAATCTGCTTGTTGGGTTCTAATGCAAGGGGGGAAAAGGGGGTAGAATGTGAGAATCATCATTAAAATGTTTCCATGGCTAAATCTTTGAGGGCAGCAAAGCCCCAAGGACAGACTTGGAGGATTTTGTATGTCAAAGGGAGTCAGTCGTGGTGAAGTTTTACCCAACTATATTCAAAAACAACCCTGGGAGTGAATATTTCTGTAGTAAGAGCTGCCTGGAGTGGTCAGCAGAAAGCTGGGGGAGCTCACCATGGAGCAATGAACCCAGCCCAAGGCTTGAGCCCACTCTCTGGTGCTTCTTTATGGGTTTCCTCAACTCCTGGGAGTGGTATCAAGTATATATGGACACTACAATGACTGCAGCAAGGTTGGTGTTTCCTAAGAGTTGGTGGTTGAGGGCTATCATTGCCATCTGTGGCCATGACCGGGGTGAAAGCCCATTCCTGGGACTGCTCTTCTACAGAATCACAGAATCAATGTCAGGGGTTGGAAGGGACCTCCAAAGGTCATCTAGTCCAACCCTCCCACCAGAGCAGGATCCCCCAGAGCAGGTCACACAGGAACACGTCCAGGGGGGCTTTAAACATCTCCAGAGAAGGAGACTCCACAACCTCCCTGGGCAGCCTGGGCCAGTGTCTGGCACCCTCACCAGGAAGAAGTTTCTTCTCCTATTGATGTGGAACCTCCTCTGGTCCAGCTCACACCCATTGCCCCTTGTCCTATCACTGGATGTCCCTGAGCAGAGCCTGGCTCCATCCTCCTGACACTCTCCCTTGACAGATTTATAATAAGGTGACCCCTCAGCCTCCTCTTCTCCAAGCTGAAGTACCCCAGCTCCCTCAGCCTTTCCTCACCAGGGAGATGTTCCACTCCCTCCATCATCTCTGTGGCTCTGATGGACTCTCTCCAGCAGTTCCGTGTCCTCCTTGAGCTGAGGGGCCCAGACCTGGACACAATATTCCAGCTGTGGGCAGAGTAGAGGGGCAGGAGAACCTCTCTCCACCTTCTACCCACCCCCCTTCTGCTCCACCCAGGATGCCCTTGGCCTTCTTGGCCACATTGCTGGCTCATGGCCACCCTGCTGCCCACCAGGACCCCCAGGACCATCAAGGTGTTGCTCAGAACCATACTTGTCCCAACGTTGTCCTGGACAGTCACACAATATTTGTCTTCCTTGGCACACATGGAAATGGTCAAACAGTTCTTGTTGGACTCCTGCTCTTGGCACACGTAGCACATGAGTGGGTAAGCTGGGAAGAAAAAAGATAAAATGAAAGGAAAAATCACATTAAATGGTTTAGGAACCACAATATCCCCCAGCCAGATATCTCCATTTATGTAGCTAGAGCCTGATGGGTGCTTGTGTGTGGATGAGCAGTGACTTTCTCCATCCCTTGCCCCATGGCTGCAATGTTAAATCCCTCTCTGCCTCCTCTATCCCAGGCTGTGAAGCTTTATTGATCTGTCTGCAACCTCTGGCAGCAGCAGATGTGAGCAGAATCCAAGGATTTCGGGGTCCTTTATGATGGAGATCACTGCTGAGCAATAGATTCTCCATCCTGAATTGCTCTGTAGCTCCTGAGCAAACCCAAGCAGGGCTTGCCAGGGACAGCTTGAGGGTGCCCAAAGCACTTTGAGGAGGTGGATGATGCCCAATGTCCTATTTCTTTTTTCTTTGTCTCAGAGATTAATGTCACATGTTCTTTCTTGTGGTTGAACACCACTAAATGGACTGGCCCAACCTCAGCCCTGGGAGATCTGGTGAGAACAGTCAAATGTTCTGTTGAAGTTCTTCATACTCTTGTAAGATAAATGGGAAGTCTCAACCAGAAGCACAGTTTAACTGGTAATTGCAGATTTTAGGGGGTAATTAGTCCATCCACAATACAGGAACAGCAGATGAGTGTCAGGAAGGGCAGGTCAGGAATGTCCATAGCTGACCTTAAACCCACGAGGTGGGAGGACAGAGCTCTGGAAATAATGACAAAAAGAAGAGGAAAACCACAATATGGATGGGAAACCCCAGCAAAGTATCTGCAGAACATCCCCTAGCTGGGCAGATTCATTCATTTATGGGGTTTATGGTGGTGGTTGGGATCTGAGCTCATAAAGAATGTGGGTTTGTGTGGAGGAAAGGGCAGGAGTTGCTTTAAACTGCAGGAATTTTGGGGAAGGGGGAGCAAACAGAGCTCAGAATGCTCTCAAAGTGCCCATGAAGTCTGGGACAACCTGTCCCTATCAGAGGACACGTTCCTGTGAGGTTTGCCCGATAAGAAGTTGCCAGTAAAAAGGTGGAAGGGCAATTGTAGGTCAGAGACACCATTAAATGTGAAGTTCCTGGTGGAAGGGAACAGAACAGAAGGTCAGAAGAAAGTTCTCAGTTGTTGATGTTGAGGGGGTCATAACATTGTAGCTTGTTTGCTTCGTTCATCACTAAAAAAATTGAATTTTCCTGTGCAGAGATGCAAGAAGATGCCCAAAATTTTGGCCCAGTCCTGAACGAGCCAGCTCAGGAAAATGAAATTAATGAAAATGCCACAAAAAGGGTGGAAAACCAGACACGGGGTAGTTTGCAATGGTTGTTGGTCAAAGCAATTGGAGCAAGACAACTCATGAGGTTCTCCAGAGCTCTGCTGTGGAGAGTATCATAGAATCATAGAATGTTTGTGGCTGGAAGGGACCTCTAGAGGTCATCTGGTCCAAATGTATCATCACTAGGGATGGGATAAAGGATGCACTTGACGTTTTCAGGTGATGCCAAGGAGAAAAGAGATGAAGACATGCTGCAAGGAGAGTTCTAGGTGATTTTGATGGGTGGATGTAATTAAAAAATGAAAAAAAAAGAATGAATGTTGTTTAATAAAGAGAAATAAGATAAAAATTTAGGCACTTAAAAGGCTACGGAGATGCTGGTGGGGCTGGAGCATCTCTGTGGCCAGGACAGGCTGAGAGCCCTGGGGCTGCTGGGATGGAGAAGAGAAGCCCCAGAGGGGATCTGATCAATGCTGAGCAAGAGCTAAAGGGTGGGGGCAAGAGGATGGGGCCAGACTCGGGTCAGGGGTGCCCAGGGCCAGGACAAGGGGCAACGAGCAGGAGGAGAAACTTGTTTGATGTGATGGTGCAAGACCAGGAACAAGCTGCCCAGAGAGGTTGTGGAGTCTCCTTGTCTGGAGAGATTCCAAACCCACCTGGACACCATCCTGGGCAACCTCCTCTGGGTGTCCTGCTGGAGCAGGGGGGTTGGATGAGATGATCCCCAGAGGTTACAGGTTTTGAACCCCCCATCATGCTGGGATTCAGTGAAATGGAGGGTGAGGAACAACTGGTTTGAAGTGCAAACAGCAGGAGTCAACATTGTCACACCACGGGGGTGGAAACCAACGTCACCCAAGGGGAACACGAGCAGCAAAGTCATGTGCAAGATATGATAAGTGGAACACCAACGACCAGATCTGTTTGTGGCACTTCAAGAAGCATGCAAAGCATTTTGGAGAGAGACCAGAGGAGAGGAGGGAGGAGGAATGGTCAGAGATCGGGGAAATGTGACCTTGGAGAAGAGGTTGGAAGCATTTAGGTTGCTTATTAAAGGTGAGGAAAGACTCAGGAACCTTCTTCATGCAAGCAAAAAGAAGATGCAAAGAATATAATAAACTCTTCTACACCTATGGTGAAAGCACAGGAGAACTGTAGGAAAATTATATTAAGACTATATTTTATATTATATATATATAAGACTTATATTAAGACTAACTTTCTACAAGGAGAAGCACCTCAACAGTTCCAGGCTGTGGAATCTCTGTTGGAAACTCTCAAGGGCACATCAAACATCTGATCTGGGCCAGCATTGAAGCAAGGGAAAGAATCATGACCATTGAAGATATAATCTATCTATAATATTGATTTCATGGATGCAAATGGCAACTGAGCCTCTTAGTGGGCTGAGAGGTCAAGAGTTTTGATCAAAAGTTGCTTATGAGGGTCTTGAATACATGAGAAGGATCAAAAAAGAGTTGTCTCCAAGTTGTCCTTTGTCTCTTTGTAGGCCAGAAAGCTGCAATCTCTTGGTCTTGAAGGTGAAAGCCTTGAAATTAGAATTTCTACTTTCTGGGGTGTTGTATAATGGTCCTTAAGTCCATTTGGAAGCTGATACCAGTATAAAATATCATCAGCAATAAGATATCCCACCATAAATATGTGCCACCAAAGTCTTGGATCTCTGGTAGCTTCCCCACTCCATCCCATGGAACACTGAGGATGTCACCTTTGATAAATACTCTTCTCTGTCCATGTTGCATCGTTGTCTTCAGGAATTATGGGCATAAAATCCTTTGTTTTTGCAGAATACCCCTTTCCCCACCCCAAAACTTGCCTCTGAACTCCCTGTAGAACCATCTGCCCAAAAAATGTAGGAGTCAGGGGTTGATAGAGCAAGAATTAATTGGCTGCCTCTTTCTCAACCCCTTCTAGATATGCATCATAGTTTCTGGGCAACCATCAGGTGTGGGGGCAATAGTGGCAATCATTATCCCTACGTGCCAGCAGATCAATCCCAGGAGGAGGGGACACCTCCAGAGAACCTCAGACTTCCCCGTGGAGATGCCTCTGAGGTGACACATGCACACAGAGGCTCTTTCACCTCTGATTTCACCTCCAAAAATTCCCACCAGGGCGTGACAAACCACGTGGAGGAAGCAGCAGGACAGAGAAATCTGGAAAATACCCCAAAACTGGTATGGATTAAAAAAAAATAGATGTTTTGTGGTGCTTTCTGGCTCTTGCATCATTCAAGAAGGTCCCCTAGACCTCTGTATGGATATAACCTGCCATCCAGCTCTATCACTCCATCCTCCACTGGATTAATTAATTGATCAGGGCCTTATTTCTGCAGCAAATCATTAATTAAGGTGCAGAAGGAAGATGCAGAGCTGGTGATAGAACTCCAAAAAAAGCCACACAAGAAGTTTTCACCACCTTCTCTATAAGCCTGTGGGCTGCCCAGAGAGGGGGTGGAGGCCCCATCCCTGGAGTCCTTCAAGGTCAGGCTTGATGGGGCTCTGCCCTAGGTAGAGATGTCCCTGCTGGTGTAGGGAGGTTGGCCCAGATGCCCTCTGGAGGTCCCTTCCAGCCTCAAACCTTCTCTGATTCTATGATTAGAGGCTCACCTTGCTCCACGCACAGGACAGCAGCCAACAAGGTGACAAGAGAAGGCTTCATCTCCACCAGATCTTCTCGGCCAGGCTGGGCAGGTGTGTGGAGGGCAGGTTATATACCTGTTGTAGGGCAGCAGTTTTACAGGTTCCAGGTGGCCATGAAACCAACCCAAGGGGTGTGTGATGTGCATGTGGGAGTTCTCCACGCTGGAGCCCACGGGACGAGGTGGCACCTTGGGGGAAAACCCTGTTGGCAACACGTTTCTTGCTCTTCCAGTCGTGTGAGTGATGGGAAGTGAGGACCTGCTGCCTTCTCCTCCGAGTTTCTTCCTCTCCTTCCTCCCAGCAGAAGCAGCACGGGTGGAACAGCAGAGCCTGGAGGCACCAGGTCATCCTAGCAGAGCATTTTTAATCCCTTTGGATGGTTGGGGGGTGATCTAGTGACCTGAAGGGGCTACAGGAAGGTGGGGGAAGGTCTATTCAAAAGGGTTTGGAATGACAGGACCAGGAGTGATGGTTTGAAGCTGGGAAAGGAGAGATTGAGGCTGGAGATTAGAAAAAAGTTCTTTAACATGAGGGTGAGAGATCAGTGAAGAGGTGGTGGAAGCCCCATCCCTGGAGTCCTTCAAGGTCAGGCTTGATGGGGCTCTGCCCTAGGTCGAGATGTCCCTGCTGGTGGAGGGAGGTTGGACCAGATGACCTCTGGAGGTCCCTTCCAGCCTCAACCATTCTCTGATTCTCTGATATACCATTTATTTAATTATTCCCCAGTACCAGAAGCTCAGGCCCTCCGCTGGTTTTGCTGGTTTACCTCCAATAAATTCAGTGTATTCCACACTAAATGAAATTAGAGGATTGTTAATTAAGCAGAAGATTTTCCCCAGATTTTCACGTCGGTCTGAATTTATCCATTTTCTGTTACCAGGAGTTAATCCCTCTGCTTGGTTGTAATTCTCAAATATCTTCTGTGCTTTTTATTTAAGGAAATTTTGCTTCTATTTCAGAGAAATAGAAGGAAAATTTCTCTCTGCTTTTCTCCAACAGCTTCTGGAAATCAGACCCTCATTGACGACACCACAAATTGGCTCCTGGAATTGCTTCTCTGCTGTGAAAAAAGCCATTTCTCCAACTGTCTCTTTTTCAATCCCTCCTCCTCAATCAACCCCTTTTTTCCCATTTCTCTGGGTTGCCCTCCCCTGAATTTCTCACAAGCTGTTTCTGACATTCCTGGTACCAGATGCACCTTCTGAGAGCTCAACGGAGCTTCTTCCAAAGTGAGATGAGCCCTGGATGTGCAGAAGGAGTAAAAAAATCACCTTTTGCTGCCAATTATGGGATAACTTGACAGGCAGCTCCCTAGAAGTAGCCACCAACTGGGTATTTTTATCTCCTCCTTACATGAATCATCCCAACACTGGATGATTTCCTCATCCGCATGAGTTTCTGACACTTCTCCAGGTCCTCCTCACCAGACGGCACCAGATGGTGGATTCCAGAGTTGGCCAAGCCTGATGTCAAACCAAGACCTTCCCACTCTTTGGAGGTCTGTGAGGTCAGGAGGGCACGTGCTGGTGATGGAACCTTCTGCTCAGCAGGAGATAATTGGATTTGCTGCCCACGTGTGTTAGGAACAGGTTGTTCTTCATCATTAGTGGGTGTGTCCTCTGGCTGGGGTTGGAAAAGGAACCAACAACTCCTTCCTTTTTCCAGTCCTATTATTTACCCCATAGACTTTTTCCCATATATATTCATTTTCCCCTCCTCCATCACTGAATTAGTGCTCCAATTATTGCCTCCTGTTGACTTTGCCACCATCCATTTGCTTCCACGTGAACCTTCATGCCATAGGAGGTTGGATAAGTGCAAGTTGGCTTTGGAAGAGAGTGGGGAGGTGGAAACATCTCCAGCACTGCCAAATTTGAGTAGGAAACAAGGTCTTCTAGGTCAAACCCTTCTCTGGGAGCTCTTCCCAGGACATTAATGTCTTCCTTAGGATCTGGACATGCTGTGGTGCTGGAGCACGTCCTCTGCTCGGTGTCTGGAGAGGTGACTGGGTCATGATGATTCCCTCATCCTCAGGAGGCCAGATGATGAAACTCAACGTAGTCAGAGGCACCACTCAAGCAGCCAACATGGGGAGGGTGTCTCCTGCTGCCCAGCATTGCAGCCTTCAGCCTGGAAGATGACCTGGAGTAGACAAGCTGAGGACACCAAGGGAGAAGTAAGATTGAGGAAGGCTGAAGAAGAACCCCAAGGAAGATGAGTCACCTCTGTGGGGTAATATCTCCTCATTACCCATTGGGGAAACCCAAAATGAACTCCAGAATGGAGTTGGCTAGATGACCATGACCTTTAGAGGCCCCTTCCAACCCAAAGCATTCTATGATTCTATGAAAATGACAAGAAAGTAGCAATATTTTGGAAATCTGATGCTTCTGTCACTCTCTGTGGCTTCCAGAAGCTTTTTAGACCCAGTGAAGACCTTGCTTTGATCTTCTGCATCCATCTTGTCTCTTGCTTTGTCATTGATTCATTGGGTGTTAATCAGATCTGGGCAAAGAAGCAAAAAAGGGCAGAAATTTCCTGCCAAATTCTTTGAGGGGAGCAGAGGTTCTGCAGAATGGGTGGTGATGGAGCCCTGAAGAAGGGCCAAACTTAGACCACCTCCTCCAGATGCCTCCTTGAGGCAGGGCAGGGCACCCTTGGCTCGTTCAGGTCCTGTCACAGTTGATTCAGGACTGAAAAATGAGCTCTTAGCTGGGCAGAGTGAGACAAGTACCTCCCAGGAGCAATTCCAACTATTTGAGTGAGCCACTCATCTTCTTGAGAGCCCTCCAGGCATCCCAGATGTCTCTGCAGAGCAGCTGGACACTCTCATGCCAGGAGAATGCAACTGTGGGAGCCACCAACTGAGAAACCCTGGGTGGAGGGATGTGGAATTCAGCAGCAGCATCTCCCTGGGAGATCATAGAACGTTTGAGGCTGGAAGGGACCTCCAGAGCTCATCTGGGCCAACCTCCCTCCACCAGCAGGGACATCTCTACCTAGGGCAGGCTGCTCAGAGCCCCATCCAGCCTGACCTTGAAGGACTCCAGGGATGGGGCCTCCACCCCCTCTCTGGGCAGCCCCTTCCACTGATCCATCACCCTCAGATTAAAGACCTTTTTTCTCATATCCACCCTAAATCTCTCCTTTCCCAGCTTCAAACCATCACCCCCTGGGGATGTCACCTCAGGATTTCTCAGGAAGGGTGGCAGAGAGGAGGCTCCTCTTAGACGACACCCGTTGCCAAGGGAGGGTTCACTAAAGGAGCTTTCTTGGGTTTAGGACGTTCTATCCCTCAGGGCAATTGCTGCTCCCATCTCCAGATAAGGACCCTTTTATGTAACTTGAGATATGGGTCAGTGCTTCGATTGTGTTGCTGGGCAGCAGGGAATGCAAAACCTCTGAGGTCACCAGGGAGGCAGATTGTGGTCCATGGATGGAGCTACTCCCTTAGGGATGGGACANTCACCCTGCTGCCCACCAGGACCCTGAGGTCACATTCCCTTTGCAAACCTCTTGTAAAGCTCCATCTCTTTCTGGGTGTTGATGTTCCTCAGCTCTCAGCAAGCACCCAGAAGACTGAGCAAAGACTTGAGGTGCTCTCCCCATGCAACGAGTCCACAGAAGTAAAACCAGTTGGTTGAGCTGCACCCAACTAATTACCCTGGGAGATCTTCATCGTGGGAATCATAGAATGTTTGAGGCTGGAAGGGACCTCTGGAGCTCATCTGGTCCAACCTCCCTACACAAGCAGAGACATCTCCAATAGGAAACCTGGCTAGAAAGCATAAAAGGTTTATTTTTATGGCTCATATTTTGTTAGACATGAAGCTGGAATTCCCAAACTCCAGCAGATACATGGTAGAAACCAACTGGTTTTTCTGATGCTCTTTAAGCATCATCCAAGATACTTCTCTCCCCTTTCAAAATAACCCATATAAAATCCAAATAAATCCATATAAATCCAAATAAATCCATATAAATCCAAATAAATCAGTTTAAAGGAAACTCAACACTCAAGATCCCTTTGGGTTGGGTCCTGCCTTGTCCCCTCTCTTTGCCTCAACAGCCACATCCCTTCACCCAGAAGAAAAACCCAAAGCAAGTTGGATAAAATACAATTTACTCTGCAATGGCATCACAAAAATGACATTTTTGCCAATGAAAGGAAAAAAAATCAAACCCAGGGAGATTCCTGCAAAGCAATTGCAATATATTTTTAGCATTATTTCAATTATTTCATTATTTCAATATCCCAGATTAATGCCTCTGCTCTTGTGGCCACTGATGTGGGTGCATCTGGCCTGATGTATAGAATAAAATAACATTTATTGTGCCTGGCTTCTGGTAAACAACTCAAATATCAAAAAATTCCTCAGAGCAGAACGATACAGGGGGAAAAAACGGTATAAAGGGGGGAAAATTGACATAATAGAGTGGGAGGGATGAAAAGAAGGGGGAAAAAATTCATCATAAAGGCCAATATTAGGAGAAATGGTGATTTCATGGTGCCCTTCCACATGTGGGGGGCTCCATGTGATGCTTTTCTCTTCCAAACATCATTTTGAGGTAGGTGCATCATTTTCAGAGCACGGGAGGAGCAAAACTGGTGAGATGAGACCTGCCTGAGGTCACTTGGTGCAGAGAAGGGCAACAAAGGGTCTTGAAGGACACGTCTTATGAGAACTGGGGTTGTTTGGCCTGAAGAAGAGGTTGAGGGGTGACCTTGCTCTCTACAGCTACCTAAAGGAGGTTGTGGTGAGGTGGGGGTTGGTGTCTTCTGACAAGAGGAGACATCCTGACAAGCCCCATCTGACAGGACAAGAGGAGAAGGACCAGGGAAGGATGAGGTTGGATGTTAGGAAAAACTTCTACGCTACAAGAGGTTGGTGGAATCACCAACCCTGGATGGATTTCAAAGGATATGGTGGAGAAGTGGGGCCTGGTAGAGATAGATCATGGTTGGACTCAACCATCTTCTAGATAAAAAGGGTGCTCAAGGATATGGTGGAGAAGTGGGGCCTGGTAGAGATAGATGATGGTTGGACTCAACCATCTTCTAGATTAAAAGGGTGCTCAAGGATGTGGTGGAGAAGTGGGGCCTGGTAGAGATAGATCATGGTTGGACTCAACCATCTTCTAGATTAAAAGGGTGCTCAAGGATGTGGTGGAGAAGTGGGGCCTGGTAGAGATAGATGATGGTTGGCCTCAACCATCTTCTAGATGCTTTCCAACCATAGCAATGCTGTGAAAGTAGGAACCCAGTGGTATTTACACGATGCTGAGGAAAGTTGGACCAAGCAGCTTCTTGCCCCCTCCAGCCCCTTTAGTGCCCCAGGCGGAGGATGCAGGCGAGACTGGCCAGGACCCCCAGAGCTATCATGGTGGAGCTGGTCTTGATGCTGCTGGCACCACTGATGTTGCACAGGGAGGTCTCACAGCAGCTGGTGGCCACCCCAGCAATGCCAATGTTGAGGTCGATGGTTGGGCAATAGGCAGAACATTTCTTGTTGATGCGTTGCTTGCGGTCGTCGCCTGGAGGAGAAGGAGAAGAAAAGTCAGGAGGTTTCTCTTGTATCATTTTTACACTGCTTGGTCAATGTCCACTGGGGAATATGTTGCTCTGCTCTTGAGTCATAGAATGTTTGAGGCTGGAAGGGACCTCCAGAGGTCACCTGGTCCAACCTCCCTACACCAGCAGGGACAGCTCGACCTAGGGCAGGCTGCTCAGAGCCCCATCCAGCCTGACCTTGAAGGACTCCAGGGATGGGGCTTCCACCACCTCTTCACTGATATCTCACCCTCATGTTAAAGAATTTTTTTCTACTATCCAGCCTCAATCTCTCCTTTCCCAGCTTCAAACCATCCCTCCTGGTCCTATCATTACAAACCCTTGTGAACAGACCTTCCCCTGCCTTCCTGGAGCCCCTTCAAATGCTGGAAGGTCACTCTGAGGGTGGTGAGACCCTGGCCCAGGTTGCCCAGGGGGGTTGTGGATGCTCCATCCCTGGAGGTGTTCAAGGGCAGATTGGATGAGGCTTGGAGCAACCTGCTCTAGTGGGAGGTGTCCCTGCCCATGGCAGGGGGGTTGGAACTGGATGATCTTGGAGGTCCCTTCCAACCCAACCCATTCTATGATTAGTACAGGGCAAGACATCATCATCACCTTGTCTTGACAATGCTCCTTCCAGCCCTTTCCAATCCATGGACATATCCATGAGCTCAGAGATGAGCCAAGGGGTTTGTGCCAAGAAATGTCCCCTCTTCCAATGTCTCCCTCTCCTGGGTGTGTTTAATCAGTTACAATATATTGCAGAAGAAGCAATGCTGAGTTCCCACCTGCCATGAGATTTCCTCTCTCCATGTCCCACAACCCTCATTAATTCTTCCACCACACCTCCTGGCGTGGTCCTCCTCATGGGAGGAGGTTCATGCAATCCAGAACTCAACCCCACCTCACCATCAGAGCCTTGGAGAAGCTTCACACTCACCCAGCCCCGTGGAGGAATAGGTTGTGAGACAGTACTTCTCATTTTCAGAGCAGGTGGTTGTGCCCAGGCAGTGCAAGTTGGAAGAGGCATCTTCACAGGTGAAACATCTCAAGGAGAAAGCTGCAGAAGAAGCAGAAGACACCAAACAGTCACCTCTAGAAATATCCATAGGGGCACAAAACTGGTGGTGCTGGTCCACACAGAGGATCTGTCAAGCTTAGAATTGTCAGGGTTGGAAGGGACCTTCAAGATCATCCAGTTCCAACCCCCTTCCCATGGGCAGGGACACCTCCCACTAGAGCAGGTTACTCAGAGCCCCATCCAGCCTGGCCTTCAAAATTGGGGCTTCCACCACCTCACCTCATTTCCCATCATGGGAAACATTTGGAGTCAGTCTGGATGGGGCTCTGAGCAACCTGCTCTGGTTGCAGATGTCCCTGCTCCCTGCAGGGGGGTTGGACGAGATGACCCTGAAAGGTCCCTTCCAACCCAAACCCTTCCATGATTCATCTCAAATGAGGAACCAGTGACCGTGATTTACTGGCAAGATGGATGCTTGTCTTTAGCTGGTTCATCTTCAGACCTCTCTCATATCTAGGGGCAATCTTGGACGTGTAGAAGGCTTCAAACCACCCCTTTGGCTGCAGCAGGTCCTTTTTTACAGCCTTCCATGGGTGCTGAGTGCCTGACCCATACTCAACTTATTCTTGTGCCATCACCTCCCCTTTAACTTTGCCTTCCTTGCTCTTTGTCCCCCTCACTCTTGTTCTCCTTGCCCAAGAGTTTTTGCTGTTGTAAGTGACTTTGCCAATCTCATTGCTGCCCTTGGTTGACCTCAAGCTCGTCTGGCCCAACAGGCTCTTTGTTCCTCAGCTTCCTCCTAGCCCAGCTCAGACCGTGACCCCAAGTGACCAGGGTCACTCTATTTCATGAGAAGGCACCAAAATGCCTTGTAGGACACTCTTCAGCCTTCTCTGGCTCTGGAGAAACTCTCTCCTCTCCCCAGCCCCTTCTCCCTTTCCATGGCCACCCAGCACTGACCTTTACTTTCTTCTCGTGGTCTGTAGCCCTTACAATTCCCTGAAGAGCATCTAGCAGAGGACACAAAGGCTGGAAGTGACTCAGATCCCATCTCCCCCTCTTCCCATGCTCAACACCCTCATGATTTCAAACCCACACCCAGCTCCCCCTGACTTGACACCAAGCCCATTGCAATTTCCTTCCTACCTTGGTCCTTCCCACTTCCAGAACCTCTCAGATGTCCTGCCTGACTCTTGTATTTAGTGTTGCCCTGGCATTGAAGGCTAAATTTGGGGGTTTTCCAAGTCTGGGACCGTCCTTTAGACCATCAAAGGAGTGTGGCTTCATTGTCTCCTCTTGTGCAAGCCCCACACAAGCCCATTTCTGCTCCACCCCACTGGGAACCGCCCTTTCCACCCAGAATAACCAAAGCTCCCAAACTGGGTTTTCCAGATGAGTAGCTCCTTTAATTCCTTAATTAATGCAGCTTCTTTAATTTCAAGAAAAACTTGCTGAATCTACTCAGTGGAGCTTGTTGGATGCCCCAAGTTCTGCTTCATCACAGCCTCCTCCAAGTGCTCATTTCAGAGGCTCTTCTAACCAGGAGAAGGGTCTCCTGGGGTGGTTTTACCAACCTCTCCCACTCAAGAGGTTCCTCTCTCCCTCACCATTTACCATAGAGGTGTTTAAACTCCTCACCTTGACCAGGTAGGACCTTGAGGTCAAGTAGGACCATTTGGCTCATGCTCCTGAAAGTCACTTATGGTTTTATCTCACCTCTCGAGGTCCTTGTTGCAACAAGGGCTGAGCAGGGAAGGGAGATCTTCCAAAATACACCAACCCAGGGTTAAACCAGGCTGCCCTTGGAGGTCTCCTGCCTACACCCAGCAAGACCAAGTGGAAAAGAGCATTTCTCAAGGAAAATATGCAGGGACCCACCCAGATAAATGGATTCCACATGAACTAGGGCAAGGGCCAGCAGATGCTGGATTTGCACCATTAAAATCAGCCAAATTCAGGATTAATTGTCCCGGCAACCAGGCGTGGGGTGGGGTGTTAATTTTCCCCAACCTCTTGGGGAATTTGCTGTCTCATGACATGATCTAAGAAGTTGAGGAGCTGCAGGGAAGGATCTTTTCGTTGCCCTCGACTTTCTCAACCCCATTGAGCACAATAATTTAGCACATGCCCAGTTTAAAGCCCCACAAGAAGATCATTTACAGCCTCAATGCTCTGCTGGACCAGGAGAAGAATGACCAGTGATTTGCAAGTAAAACTCTCCAGTTTACTGGGAAAAAAAATCAGTTTGCACCAAAGCAAAAGCCCCACCCTGAGCTGGAGGCATCAAGTATCCCCCTGGAATACTCAGAGGAATAATCAGGGTTGTTCCTGAAAAAAAAGAGCATCTCCCAGAGGTATGGGCAGAGCTCAACCAGGCAGAGTTCAAGTGGAGGTTCCCAATGCATCCTCCCCCCCCCCAAAAAATAATTATCAGAATAAAAATGGGTCTCTGAACCTCCACCCAAGACCTGGGATCAACGTCTGCACCTCCAAGCAACAAGGTCTGGGGAGCAGAGTTGCATCTTCATGTGGCGTGACCACCTCCACCAATTAAGATAATGAGGGTTTGTAATTGCAACCAGTAAGTGAGCAAGTGAAAAAAATGATTAAGTCAGTTCTGTGTTGAATCTGCAGCTTTAGTGCAGATTTCCCCCACCCTGTCCAGCTCAATTGGGTGAGTTGAAGCTTCTATGAGCTTCTCATGAAGCTCCACCAACCAAGCCCTGCATGGAAGCACTGCAAGGGGTAGGCTGGGATGAGGTGAGGTGGGCACCTCACCCCCTACACCAGCTCCTCAGCCTCCTTCCAACTGTATGTCCTTGAACTGGGTGAGTTGGAGCTTCTGTGAGCTTCTCATGAAGCTCCACCAAAGCTGCTTGCATGGAACCCCTGCAAGGGGTGGGATGAGGTGAGGTGGGCACCTCACTCCCTACCAACTCCTCAACCTCCTTCCAACATCTGGTGGGGATACACCTTATTCTCCAGAGCCTGAAGACACCTCAGCTCTACCTCCAGAAGAGCCCCTGGTCCTCCATCAACCCCAAAGACACGTCCCACCCCTTGAGGGGTCCCACTAGAGCAAAGCAACCCTTGGACACTCACCCCTCTCCGTGCACAGGGCTACGAGGAGCACCACCAGAAGAGGTGTCTTCATCCTTTCGAGGTCTTGCAGCCTCCAAACCAAGCAGGGCTGGAGCCAGGGGTGGGTTTTATAGCTCTGCAGTGTTTGCTTGGGTGTTAAGGAGAGGGTGGCTGTGACAGGCAAGGTGATGGAGAGCAGGGTGTCAGTGCTTTTATGGGCAGGAACCCTTTGTTGGAGGGCTCAGCCAGCAGAGGTTCTCCTCCCACTCCTTCCTTCTTTTTTTTCCTAGTCATTTCACAATTGAGCTTGTTCGTCTGATGTTAATTCTGGAGCAGTTTCTAATTCTGGATGAGTGGAAAATGCAAAAACAAAGCCGAGTTCAAGTGGAGAAGAGGAATGTTCTCCCCTCCAAGGAGTCTTGGGTCTCAGAGCCCTTCAAGATCCCGTCCTCACACTCTGGTTTATGGAAATAAATTGAATTTAACATTGAAATTGAGATGGAAACTTCTCCCCTAGTGCAGCTAGATCAGAAGCAACCTTCATAGGGGACCAGGCATCATCTTCTGTGGGACTTTTTTAGGCAGTCATTCAAAATCACGAATGTTTCTGTGGAAAAATTGGGTATTTTGGATGCAGGAAAATGTTGTCTCATTAGAAAAGAAATTCCACCCGGCAAGGAAAATGACTGCTTGAATTAAAAAGCAGAAATAACACCCACTCCCCATCACATTGTGGGGTTTTTTAAATTCACAAATTACTGTCAGGGAGGCAAAAAAATTAGTAACAGACCAATTAATGCCTGGAAAAGGAGGGATTGGCTGATGAAGGCTCTGAACTCGTGAAATCTGCATTAAAAAAGGAGATTATAGCCAGGCAAGTGCCAAATAGGAGCAGTCCCCTGGATTTCTCAGCCCTTTATCCTGTGTCTCCCTGCACAGAATAAAAATCTTCCCCATTTTCTGGTGGCTTCTTGTCCCTCCCACCATTGTCCTCCTGGGGGTGGAGGCTCAGACCTAGAGATGCTCCAGCTGGATCCTTTGCACATGACACCCCAGGAGCAACCCCCACACCCCAACCCTCTGCCAGCAGCTCTGCCCCTTGCTGCTCCCCATCTGCTTTTGTTTCCCTTTTATTTCCCAGTCTCCACGTTGCTCAGATCTCCACCTCCCACGGAATGTTTGAGCTGCCAACGGCCATTACCTCACCACCAAGGCATGTTCCTGAGGTGGTGTAAGTCTTTCCAGCACCTCTCGGTGTATAAATATTGTCAGGATGGAGCCTTGCCTGGCTAAGGTGAGGAAATTTGTGCTTTCTCAAGAGGCAGAGCACGAAACGCGGTTGGAACAAGGTGGTAATTAACCAAGAAAGCTCAAGGAGGGGCCAAAGTGTTTGGCTTCAGGGGGAAAACAGAAGCACAACCCTCTCTAGCATGTGGAATATTCTGTTTTCCCCAGTCCAGAGAGGCATAGAATCATAGAATCATGGAATCATAGAATTATAGAATCACAGAATCATAAAATTATAGAATAATAGAATCATAGAATCATGGAATCATAGAATCATAAAATCATAGAATCATAGAATTATAGACTCATAAAACATGGAATCACAGAATTATAGAATTATAGAATAATAGAATCATAGAATTATAGAATCATAGAATTATAGAATAATAGAATCATAGAATTATAGAATCACAGAATCATAGAATCATAAAATAATGGAATTATAGAATCATGGAATCATAGAACCATGGAATCATAGAATTATAGAATCACAGAATCATGGAATTGCAGAGTCATAGAATCATAAAATCCCGGAATCATAGAATTATAGAATCATAGAATCATAAAATCATAGGATCATGGAATCATAGAAGTATAGAATCATAGAATCACAGAATCATAGAATGTTTGGGTTGGAAGGGACCTCCAGAGCTCATCTGGTCCAACCTCCCCACACCAGCAGGGACATCTCTACCTAGGGCAGGCTGCTCAGAGCCCCATCCAGCCTGACCTTGAAGGACTCCAGGGATGGGGCCTCCACCCCCTCTCTGGGCAGCCCCTTCCACTCATCTATCACCCTCAGATTAATGAACTTTTTTCTACTATCCAGCCTCAATCTCTCCTTTCCCAACTCTTCCTCCAGAAGAGGTTTCCTGAGTCTTTATTGGTAAATCAACTTTTATGGCTGAGTGTTGGAGGTGATAGCAGCGAAGGGGCTCTAGTCCCAAGGCAAAGCCATTCTCCAGCCCATCCCTTGCTCTGAAGAGCCAACCCACAGCCACATTTATTTCAGCATCCATTACCAGGTACAGAAATAGCAGCTCAGCCAAGTCCTCCCCCCTCCCCTTCCCCTCCTCATAGTCTCATCCAAGCAAAAACTAAAATATCTCTCGTCTCCTGCAAGCTGCTGAGATCTTGAGATGGCAGAAGATATTTAAAGGAGTTACTGCAGGATTTCTGACAGTCCAGATTTCCCATTAGCTGCTCCAACTGGTCCCATATGTCCCCCTGATATTAAGGTCATCTCCATCCCTCACCAGTGCCAGGTGAGACAGATTGAAAGGGACCCATGGAGGGGGTAGAAAGGACACGGGTGATGTTAACAGCAGAAGGACCCAGGCAAAGGAGAAGATGATTTCTCAGTATTTGGAGGTTATAAACTTCAATAAGGTTTTTTTAACTGGGTGTGGAGGGTGAGGAAGAGAAAAACAGTTCCTGAGAGGGGAGGGACGTGTTGTGTTGTACTCAGTTTGTTCTAAATCTGCCTGAAATGGGCACGTGATGGGGGCAAAGGACTTTATTGTGCTGGAACCACGTGATTTCCAGGAAACCCAACCCGAAATGTGAAAGTGCAGTTCAGATGTGGCTTCTCAAGTAGGCACAAAGCCCATGAGCAGCATCTTCTCTGAGCAGGCACAGAGGTCTCCTTTCCAGCAGCATCATCCTCCTCTTGGGCACCCCCAGCATCTTTTCCACACCTATTTTAAGAGCTGAAACCACCCACCCTGCAGAGATGACACGAGAACTTCACAGCCCAACCAATACCTACCAAGGTTTGTGTGTCAGCAGTTACAAAACAATCCTCTCTGTGGGCTTGCAACACCACCACCATCTCTGACCTTTCCAGGTTGACACCTTCAGTCATTAGTCGAACATCTTGGCTTCATGGAGTGTCTCTCCTGAGCTGCTGGATGCAACCGAGTCAACCAAGAAGGTGCTAGAAAGAGGAATTCAACGTGAAGCAGAGATTCAAACCACAGCCCCTTCCTGGCAAGATCTTAGCGTGGAAATAGCAAAACCACTCTAGAATAACATAAATCTTTATTTTTGCCTGACGGTTGGCACGGACGTGCTATCAAAAGAGCTTCCCCGGGGAAATATAGTACAAAAAACAAGTGATACAGGGGGAAAAATGGGAGCTATGATGCCGTGACATTTTATGGATGGCTCTGCAACAGTGTCCTGGGAGAACCAGAGTAGCACAGACCCTGTTGGAGACACTGGACAGAGGATCTTGGCTTCTCAGGTGGGGGATACCTTGTGGGTTGCCCCGTTTTTGCCCACCCCTCATCACAAGCCTGCCCTGGCCACGCAGACCAAGCTGGCCACGACTCCCAGGAGCATCACGACGTAGCTGATCTGGATGCTGTTGGCCCCGCTGAAGTTGCAGAAGGAGGTGCTGCAGCACTTGGTGGAATAAGCGGCCACCCCGAAGTTCACGTTGGTCTCGGGACAGTCCACGGAGCATTTCTTGGTGATGCGGTGACCTGAGTCCTTGCCTGGGTGGGGAGAAGACAAGGAAGGAGAGCTGTGAGGTCATAGAGTCATAGAATGTTTAAGGCTGGAAGAGAGCTCATCTGGTCCAACCTCCCTCCACCAGCAGGGACATCTCTACCTAGGGCAGGCTGCTCCGAGCCCATCAAACCTGACCTTGAAGGACTCCAGGGATGGGGCCTCCACCCCCTCTCTGGGCAGCCCCTTCCACTCATCTCTCACCCTCAGATTAAAGATCTTTTTTCTACTATCCAGCCTAAATCTCTCCTTTCCCAGCTTAAAAATTCAGATTCTTCCAAAGAGGAGATAAGTTAGTTGCACTTATGCTTAATTTGCAGAACAATAACAGCCAATCAGTGGGTTTGATGGTGCTGGGGGAGTATCCAAACAATCTCCACCAAATTTTTAGGATGTCGGGTAGTGGTAGGAGTGGGGGAATGGATCCAAACTAGAGGTGGGGAGATTGAGATGAGACGTTAGGAAGAAGTTCTTGGCCAGGAGGGTGGGGAGACACTGGCCCAGGTTGCCCAGAGAGGTGCTGGAAGCCCCATCCCTGGATGTGTTCAAGACCAGGTTGGATGGAGCTGTGACCAACTGATGTAGTGGGAGGTGTCCCTTCCCATGGCAGGGGGGTTGGACCGAGATGATCTTGAAGGTCCCTTCCAACCTAAACCATTCTACAAGGTGGTGAGGAACACACCCCAGGTGGTGGATCACAAAGGGATGAGGGACTCATGATCTATAAACCTCAGGGATCCATTTTTTCCCAACAAGAGCAGCTCCTACCCTAAAAAACCTGCTGCCCACCAGCTTCTCTGGAGGAAAAGCAGCTTTGAGGTGTTCCTGGTACTCACCAAAGCCAGCGGTGCTGTATGTGGTTGTGCAGAACTTCTCATGGTCTTCACACTTGTAGGTTTTAAGGCAGTTCCAATTGGAGTGCTCGTTGTCACACGTGTAGCAGAAGAGTGAAGAAGCTGGAAAAAACACAGAGGACACATATTAATGGTTTCCAGCAACACCTTCCTGGGAGGAAAGTGTCAACAGCCACCTCCCTTCTTGGAAAATACAAGGTGAAAAGTCTTCTACAGACAAGTTTTCATGACAAGTGACAAAAGAAAGTTGGTTCTGATTAACGAAGCTGAAAAAGGAAACAGACCAAACCACATTTTCTTTCTTTACTTGGGATTTCCAGCAATTAAACCTGAAAACACAAATTTTCAGCCTTAGCAACACTCTCAGGTGGTTTTTCTTTCTCCTCTGAGTCCATGTTGGCCAAGCTTCTAAAGTAGAGCTCACAACCTGCCCAGCTTGGTCTAGAATAGATCTGGCATGGAAAGAACAAACTGTTCTCAGGGAAAAATTGAATTTTTTTTGTATTTACAAGCTTCATCTACACAGCACTGTGAATTAATTAGAGTCTAGGGCACCCCCATGAGCTAAATTCCTGAGCACGGAGCCACGTTAAAGGGAGTTCCCAGGGAGAGGCTGCTCTGGACAATAGAAGGATTATTTCTGCTGGCACCTGGGCCAACGTGTTCTCAGTGATATTATTAGTAGGGCTGTGCCTGGTCTATTACGAAGCCAAGAGGAGGTAGGATGAGTAGTTCAGATCAAAAATGAAGGAAATTGTGTCAGATTTCCAGGCTGGCCATGCTAGAAAAACAGGCACGAGCCACCTCATTCCTTGGAGGTGGCTTCACAACTGAGAGAATCATAGAATCAGTCATAGAATAATTGGAAGGGACCTTCAAGATCATCTCGTTCCAACCCCCATCGTCTACTTCCAACCCCCCAGAATATCCCCCTCCTCTTCAGAGTCCCATCAAATGCTCCTCGTTGCCCAACAGGGCTCTTGGGACAAGGTTCTTCGTTGTCCCCAGTTGTGGAGAGCTCTTGGTTGAAGGTGACCAAGTGGTTAACCAGGGAGGGGCCTCTCTTAGGTGTGGAATTTGCCCAGTTTAGTTTCTCATGGCTTTCTCAACCCAGGAAGGGTTTTATTTCTTGCACAGAAGAATTCAATTGAATTCGGGGCTATTTTTAATAAGGAAACTCCTCCCCGGGGCTCTTCAAGGCCCAGCTGCCCATGACCATTGTTTAGACAATTGCAGGAGCAGGTTTAAAAGGGAATTAAAAGCCATTTTAAGCCCTGACTACACCAGGTAGGAGAAGAAAAAGCCTCCTCTCTATAATGTGGGGAGCTCAGGTGCCTTGGGTAGAGCTCAGAGCCAGCTCTGGGTACCTTAGGACCTGCCTGGCTGGCTCTAAAACCCATCCAGATGTTCTTTCCTAGGTGTTGCAAGTGCCAGTGTTCTCCAGAACATCAGATCAAATCATCCTTGGTGCAGCCTGGATTTAACTTCTCCTTCACTGGCTTGTTCAACATTCACCATTTCTCCATCGTTTGGGTGAGTTAAGCCTCTGACCTCCCCTCTGGAGGTTCCTCAACTCAAGCCATGGGACATTCCACAGAATTCCTAGCAACAACTGTTGAGTTTTAGCTCTCTCTGGTCTTTTCTAGATCTCACAAAGTCATTCAAGTCAATTCCTGCTGCAGATGGAGCTGAGACCCCAGAATATGCATGAGAACAACTGAAACTCACTCGTGGTCACTGCCTGTTGCAAGGAAAATTCCACCCAGTCAGGAAACAACAAGAGTTTAAATAATTATAGATGTTCTAAAGCCTTGTCCACGCCTGGTCTCCACCCTCCATCAGCTGGAGTTTTGCCAAAAATAACCTTTAATGGACAAAACTGAAGTAAATGGTGCAAAAAAGACACGGAGCACCCCTCAGGATTGCAGATATATAGAGACAATGCTTCTCAAAGGGATGTTTCTCCATTCTAGAGGTGGGGAGGTTCAGATGAGATGTTAGGAAGAAGTTCTTGCCCAGGAGGGTGGGGAGACACTGGCCCAGGTTGCCCAGAGAGGTTCTGGAAGCCCCATCCCTGGACATGTTCAAGACCAGGTTGAATGGAGCTCTGAGCAACCTGCTCTAGTGGGAGGTGTCCCTGCCCATGGCAGGGGGGTTGGAACGAGATGATCTTGAAGGTCCCTTCCAACCCTGACCATTCTAGGATTCTCCATGATTACTTAGATGCATCTACAGCTCCTTTTGGAAGAGGACAAGCACCGAGCATCACGGATCCCATTAGGAACACACTCACTCCCAGGCACTTAAAAAACCTCTTCAAACCTACAAGCAAAGAGCTCTCAGGCTTCCAAACCTCTGCCAGCAACCTCGTTTCTTAATTGCAATGTCATTGTGGGAAATAAAGTGGAGCTCTGGCAGAAGATGCCTCGATACCTTTGGCAACATCTCCTCCAGCCTTCGTGCAGGAACAAAAACAAACCCAAAGGCAAAACTCTGAGCCCAGCTTGTTCTCTATCAGCATTTTGCAGTTCACACGTTTGTCTTCAGAGTGGTTGGAGATTGATAGTTGAGGGTGTGAGAAACCAGAGCACCGAGCTTGTCGTAGAATCCTAGAATTGTCAGGGTTGGAAGGGACCCCAAAGATCATCCCGTTCCAACCCCCCTGCCATGGGCAGGGACACCTCCCACTACAGCAGTTGGTCACAGCTCCATCCAAGCTGGTCTTGAACATGTCCAGGGATGGGGCTTCCAGCCCCTCTCTGGCCAACCTGGGCCAGTGTCTCCCCACCCTCCTGGCCAACAACTTCTTCCTAATGTCTCATCTCAATCTCCCCACCTCTAGTTTGGACCCATCCCCCCCAGTCCTACCACTACCCCACACCCTCAAAAGTCCCTCCCCAGCTTTCTTGGAGCCCCCTTCAGATCCTGGAAAGCCACCAGAAGGTCCCCTGGGAGCCTTCTCTTCTCCAGCCTGAACAACCCCATCTTTGGGTACCTCAGAAGCACTCACCCAGAAGCTAAACCTCAAGCTACCGCTTGACGTAGCTGAAGCCAAATCAAACCTGCACTCCCAAGACCTCACCAATGGCAAGAAGAGCTCTCAAACCTTCTCGTTGCTGCTTTATGTCTGATTTCACCCTCTCCACTTGGCTCTCCCACCCTCCCAAGCCTCTTACCTTGCTGGGCACACAGGATGGCTGCCAGCAGGGCAACCACAAACGTCTTCATGGTGGTGGTGCCCTCAGAGCCTGAGCGATGTGGGATGGGGCAGCAGGGGGGGAAGGTTTTATACTGGGGTGGCCTTTGCTTTGATTTCCTTTGATTGCAGTAATTGGAGGGTTGGGGAGTGACAGCCCGGGAGATGTGATCAGGGCTGGGCGTGTTTGTGGGTAGGAACCTATTACCAGGTTGCTCCAAGTAGCAATTTTTTCTTATTCACATCTCATCCAGATCCAATCTCTGTTTTTTCCAGGGCTGTCCATGTCTGAACTGCTCGTTTATCTGATCCAAACACGGGAGTCCCTTCTTGCCCCATGGGGCTGAACCATGGAGCAAAGCAGAGGTGGCTGCACCAGCCTGGGGTGGAGCATCCCTTGCAAGACAGAAGGTGATGATCCACCTTGGCATCCTCCCTCCTTTCTCTCTGCCATCATAGGAGAGTTTCACAGCTGGGGGAAACAGGAGAGGGGGCAAAAAAGAGTTTTCTCTGGGTTGTCCACAGTCACAGAATCATAGAATGGTTGAGGCTGGAAGGGACCTCCAGAGCTCATCTGGGCCAACCTCCCTACACCAGCAGGGACATCTCGACCTAGGGCAGGCTGCTCAGAGCCCCAGCAAACCTGACCTTGAAGGACTCCAGGGATGGGGCCTCCACCCCCTCTCCACTCATCTCTCACCCTCAGATTAAAGAACTTTTTTCTACCATCCAGCCTCAATCTCTCCTTTCCCAGCTTCAAACCATCACTCCTGGTCCTGTCATTCCAAACCCTTTTGAATAGACCTTTCCCCACCTTTATGTAGACCCCCTTTAGATACTGGAAGGTCCTTACTGGTAGTAAGGAAGGTGCTTTAAGCAGAAAACCAACTTGGAGACTCTCACTCGGAGCCTCCCATGGCCCAGCCAGGGGTGGAGTTTGATGCTTTTGTTTTTCTCTTCATCCCTGTCCTCCAGAAGCATCCGGGGGTTTCCAAGTGACAATGTTTGTTGTTACCTGTAGACTAATTCTGGACTCAATCAGGTTCTTCCAGTCC
This sequence comes from Brachypteracias leptosomus, assembly GCA_013401335.1. Lineage (NCBI taxonomy): Eukaryota > Metazoa > Chordata > Aves > Coraciiformes > Brachypteraciidae > Brachypteracias > Brachypteracias leptosomus. The sequence continues at coordinate 122,426 of VYZX01004485.1, read as the reverse complement.
CCTGTGACCTTTCCAGTCCTTTGGGGCTCCCTCCTGCTGCTCCCACAACTTCATCACCTCTTGCCAAGTGACTCAGGATGCAGCAGAGGCACCAAGTCCATAGGGTTAAGCTACGGATGGGAGTGAAAATGATGGAGGAGCAAAATGAATCCTGGTCAAGAAGACATCTCAGTAGTCAAGAAGACACCTCAATAGTCAAGAAGACACCTCAATAAACCAAAACCCTGTGTTTAGAGAGTGAAATCCCCAAGGGATGCTCAGACCCAAGGTTACATGGTCACAAATAGTGTGGCAACCAAATAAAACATCCAGTTGCTCTTTGTTAACCCCAAATTACTCCCCAAGGAGTTGGTTCATGGGTTTTACCTCTGATCATCCCCAAGATCCTGGGCAGGTGGCCCCATGTCCAACCCCTGTGATGAGGTTTTTGCTTCCAGTGATTCTTGCTTTGCCCAGTTTCTCCCTTTCTACAGCTTCAGCCCCCCCAAATTTCTCCCTCTGGCTGTTGGAAGGGATGAGCATCCACCTTCCAAACTCCTCCACTCCTCCACTCTGGATTTGCCCTGACCTGGAGCATGAATCTTTCATTCCCTCCTCTTTCAGCAAGGATGTGAAAGCCCCACGTGATGGGTGATGGAGCAACTGTCCTGCAGAAATAATGGGTGAAAAAAACACAAACAAGGCTTTGTATAAATAACATGAAACATGATCTGCTAGAAGATGGGGGAGGGGGGAAATATGAGGTTTTATTCCACCAGCCTCTTTGACATATCAGAGGCAGCTGGAGAAATGGAAACCAAAACTTCCTCCCCTCCCATCCCCAGCAAAAAACCCTGAAATGAAAGTGGATCATTGCCCTGAATTCAGCTCGTTTTGGAGCCAACCGAGCAGAAAAAGGCAAGAAAAAGGGAGCAGGGCGTGAGCAGAGCACCCGAGAAGAGAGGAGAAAGGCTTTGAAATGAGAACAAATAAAGGAGCAGTAAATAAATGAAGCTGCTCCAGCAAAGTGCAGCTGAATAGAGGGTGAGAAATGGGCTGGAGGGAGTGGAGATGTGGGAGAGCATTTAAATAGATGAGGGAGAGGGGAATTAATAGTAATAAACAAGGTTAATATTTCACCCAGGGAAGGAGGCAACGGAGAAATGTTGGGAGCAAAGCAAAATAAATCAAAGCTTGGGGGGAAATATTAAAAGGTGGGTAAAGGGAGGGTGAGGAATAAGTTGGGAGGGAAGAATCGTTGCTTCAGTGATCAATCAATCGATGTCATTATGTGTAGACACTGCTCAGGTGTTGACCACAACCCTTCAAGGTGTGAGGAGCATTTTTGACAGCTCCCCCCAAATCCCAGTTTAACCAGTCACTGGAGTCAAATTGTGAGGTCTGAATGGGAAAAGCTTCTCCTGGCTCCTCTCCCTATGTCCCTGGAGAAGACTTTAAAAGGTTTAGGACCCAGACAGGTCTGGCCAGGTCCCCAAACCATCCTGTTCTTCTCTGCTGTTGATATTATGGTCACGCCCAAGGCCACTGCAAGGGCTCTGGGCTCCAACCAGCCCCATGGTGCTGGGGTGGGGGATGAGAGCTCCTTTGAAGCAGAGAACAACCCAGATTTATTCTAGTCTGGAGTGAAGAGAGCTGGGAAAAGCCAGGACAAGGACAACTGGGGTGGTGGGAGGTGCTGATGGTGCCAGGAGGCCACAGCATGGAGGCGTTAAAGCCACTTTCTGAGGGATGTTTAAAAAATAAAGGAGTTGGGAAGGTAGCAAAGGGAATCTTGCTGTAGAAACAGGGCTGGGTGGGATGTCCAAAGGGTGTTCAAGGGTTAACAGAGGCTGGGAGGGTTAAGGAAGAAACCTTAACCCAGTTGGAGCTTGGCAGGCAGCAGCTGCGTTGGTGCCAGACGTTGGGAGGGTTGTGCAAGTCCTGGACCTTTTGTGTAACTGGAGCCAAACAAAAGTGTGGCTTCAACCCAGGGAGGTGGAGCAAAGTGCCAGGTCCTGGAGGGGTTTCGTGGCAGCTCTCCCCAGTTTCTCCATTTTTTTCTTTGTTTTCCCATCAGCTCCACTCTCCGGTTCAGCTCAAGGTTGTGAACTTCAACCCCAACAAGGAAAGGAGACAAGGGGAGGAGGAGGAAGCCATGGGGAGTGCTCCCAGTGTCCCTGAGTCATGCAGATGGGGCAGCCCAACCCAGGACAGCATCAGGATGAGCTGGTTGTGCCCTCTCCTCATTCCTTGGCTTGGGTTGCTCCATCTGGCTGGACAGGGGAGATGATGGGATCCCAGAACCCCACTTAAAAAGGGAGGTCCCATGGGATATTTGGCCTTTTCCACCTGTTTATTACAGGCAGCCTGTTCTGTTCTTCCCTTTCCCCTTTTGGGTCTGTAGCTCACCTGGTAGGCTCCAAACAACAGGACAAAGCTCCTCAGGTCAACCTCATGGCAAAGGACAGAAGCCACCAAACCTCCAGCTAGGAAGAACAAGGGTAGCCCAGATCCACCATGATATGAGGCGATCTGGATGGACTTCCATCTCCATGTGACAGCTGTGATGGCCACCAGGAGCCTTGTTATTGGTCACCATAGCTGAGGAACCTGAGGAACCCGAGTCCTTTGGGGCAGCAGCTTCCAGCCAGCAAGGAACCGAAGCTGCTTGTCACATTCCAAGGTCCTAGGAGAGAATTCAGCCCCATGGAGGCTGATGGGGAGATACCAACCAGCAACCATCGTGCAACCACCATGATTCACACCCCCACCAATGCCCTGCCTGAAGGGCCAGGTCCAGACCAGCTCAGCAACCAGGGCACAAGCCCAAGCCCTGATGCCACCCATGCCATTGGACCATCAAGGTGGCTTGGGCACACCCCAGGCAGCCAGAGCCTTTGACATGGGGCTGCTCCTTGAGAGCAATTTGGGTGCAACCACCTTGTTTGGAGAGGAAAGAAGGTCCAGTTGTTGAGTTGAGTCATCCAGGGCCAAGGTTTGTTCTTCTATGGTGGCATCTCTGCAGCCAGGAGACCTCCAGGGTCTGAAGGAATAAGGGCGGTGAAGAAGGAGGGTTGGGAGGTGAATAAGAAAAACACAGAATCTTCTGGGGATGCCCCCAAAAGAGTTATTGTCAGGCCCCCCCAAGGAGGACACAACTGGGTGTGAGGAGAAATGAGCCTGATGGGTTTAAGTTTGCACTTGTAACACAATTCTGATGATAATTCCCATTATACGACATAAAAATAATATATAATAATAATAATATAATATATAAATAATATAATATAGAAATTTAAAATAATATATATAAAATCTATAAATAAATAAAATTATATATATATAATACATATATAGATAAATAAAACTATGTAAATAAATAAAATTTTATATATATATAAAATAATATATATAATAATGATGATATTATTATTATATCATTGCTTTTTCACTTAAAATGGAATTTCCCCTTGCCCAGGGGTCCAACCCTCCTCATCTGCTTTCCTGACACCTGCAGGCCCTAAAATGGGGCCATTCCCTCAGCCTAATAATAATATCCTCTTATTAAATTCAACTTTTAAGATCCCCAGGGACATCAAGAAAGGTCCTTTGTCTACTCATCCGTTTTGCTTCCTAAAGAAATAACATTGTCCATGTCTACCCATTATAAAGGGGATCCCAGAAGAGAAGGCAACAGCCACAAGTCTCAAATTTGCTATTTTTGCTTTGTTTTATTTTAAATTACTTGATGTTCTTGACTCCTCTTTGGCAGGACACGTGTTTCTGGGCTGGAACTTCCACCTGAAATATCCAAGGTTGGGAGAAAACCTGGAGTAAAAGGAGAAAAGTGAATTTCTACCTATGGAGAAGCTGAGATGAGCTCCATGGACAACCTCCCTACTCTTCATCTGATCTTTAACAAGAGGGTCCCAACTGAGAGTGGAAAAACTCAACGAGAATGGAAAAACTCAACCCACTCATGGGAAGATCAAGATGTTCCAGTTTCTCTCCTGGGCCACTCCATCCATCCCAACCCCAGTTGCGTGGTGACAACAAGAGCTTGGGCCAACCCCTCGTTACGTCTAGAAACTTGTCACACCTCAGGTAATAGCCAGGCTGGAATTGGGGAGCAGGAGGAGTCCTCATGACAGGTAGAGGAGCTGCAGGTCAAGGAACTCTCCTGCTTGAAACCTTCCCAGCCCCACGGGTGTGTTCAGCAGGGCTGGGAGACAAACAGGGTGGGAGCTGGGAACACCATCGTGCTCCTCACGGGGTGAGCAGAAGAGGATTTTCCCAGGAGGGTTGGCCAAAGCTTCAGGGATGTGTTTTGGGAAAGCAGGGCGTGGTCTTGTTGGCTGTGCTGAAGGAGGGAGAGGTGTTGGTCCACCTCAAGAGCATCCCAGCTGGGCTTTGGGGTATCACAGGCCATGATCAATCCCATCCACTGGCTGAGGAGCTCCTCAGACCCCCACTCCCCAACATGATCAGTCCCCAACATGATCAATCCCATCCACCAACTCCTCAGAGCCCCACTCCCCAACGTGATCAATCCCCAACATGATCAATCCCATCAACCAGCTCCTCAGAGCCCCACTCCCCAACATGATCAGTCCCACCCACCAGCTCCTCAGAGCTCCACTCCCCAACATGATCAATCCCCAACGTGATCAATCCCATCCATCAGCTCCTCAGAGCCCCACTCCCCAACATGATCAATCCCATCCACCAGTTGAGGAGCTCCTCAGAGCCCCACTCCCCAACATGATCAGTCCCACCCACCAGCTCCTCAGAGCCCCACTCCCCAACATGGTCAATCCCCAACATGATCAGTCCCACCCACCAGCTCCTCACAGCCTCACTCCCCAACCACTCATCACAAACAAGGGCTTTGGAAACCTCCTGGTTGGAAACAACCTGGGAAGGGCATGAGAACCAAAAGCCACCCACTCTCATTCAAGGAGCAACACCAGGGGTGGGAAAGCTTGAGGACACCCTCCTGCTTGCCAAGGGAAGGGCATGGGAGGAACAACTCCCCACACACTCCGTACCAGCCTTTCACCCACTCCCAACTTGTTGAAATCTTAGGAGAAAGACAACCATGCCCTGAAGGGACTTCACAAGGTTTCAGCAAAGGCTGAGAGAGTTGGGGTTGTTCAGGCTGGAGAAGAGAAGGCTCCCAGGGGACCTTCTGGTGGCCTTCCAGGATCTGAAGGGGGCTACAAGAAAGCTGGGGAGGGACTTTTGAGGCTGTTGGGTAGTGGTAGGAGTGGGGGGAATGGCTCCAAACTAGAGGTGGGGAGATTGAGATGAGACGTTAGAAAGAAGTTGTTGCCCAGGAGGGTGGGGAGACACTGGCCCAGGTTGCCCAGAGAGGTGCTGGAAGCCCCATCCCTGGACATGTTCAAGACCAGCTTGGATGGAGCTGTGACCAACTGCTCTAGTGGGAGGTGTCCCTGCCCATGGCAGGGGGGTTGGAACAGGATGATCTTTGGGGTCCCTTCCAACCCTGACCATTCTATGATTCTTCCAGAGCCTCAAAACTGGGTCTCAGAGACATGTCCAAAGTTACAGGTGTGGGACAGGGGTGGCTTTTACTCCTCAGCTGTGCTTCACAACCCAGCTGCTGCTGCAGGAGCAGGGCAGGGGCAAGCAAACAGGATCTGTGATGAGAAAAGAGGCCCACAAAGGTTTCCTTCCCTTCCCAGCAGAGGCCAAGGATGTGCCCTCCCATTTCTGAGCTGTAAACACAACCCTTGGCATCAGGCCCTGGTTTTGCTCCCAGCCTCACTGCTCGGAGGAAAACCCTTGTTCATTCAAGCTCAAAGGGAGGTGGGAGGAAGAAAATGCCAACAGAAATAAATCTGGTGTGGACTTAGCACCAGGAGACCTGACCTGCATCCTGAAGCTCACCCCTTGTCCTCCAGGGATGGTTTTCATAGCAGGCAGATTGGGTATCTCCTCCTCTTCTCCTCTCTTCTCCTCTCCTCTCCTCTCCTCTTCTCTTTTCTCTTCTCTTCTCTCCTCTCCTCTCCTTTCCTCTTCCCTTCCCTTCTCCTCTCCTCTCCTCTCCATCCAAGAGGGGATGGAGCCACCCATGAAGGGAATGGAAGGGGCAGCACCTTCCAATTTGATCCCTTCTTAACTCCCCAGGACCTCATAGGTGCCAAGAACATCAGGTTCCCTTCATGCTGCCCAGGTCCAGCAATTGTGGGCACTCCCAAGAGGAGAGGGAACGGTGGAGGATCACCCCCCACTTCCAAGCACCCCATAGTTTCTGCATTGAAACCTTGCAGGGCTCTGTGGTTGGGATGCAAATACTCCAAAAGACCCACCAGGATTATCTGGGACAACCAAACCAAGGCATGTCCCCAGTGTGGGATCGAGCAGACACTGGATGCTGGCCAAGGAGAAGACCTTAGAGAGGCTGCATCCACATTGTGGTCCCTCAACCATCCTTCCCTGGGCTTCTTCCAGCCAAACCATCTCATCCCTCACATGGCTACTGGTTTTCCCCTGGAAATTGCTCCATAAAAATAGGATTTTTGTGGGCAGACACTATGTGGTGGCACCACAGAAGCACCAGCTCCCTCTTGTGGGCTTAGTCCCGCTGGAAACCATCCAGGACTTTTTTTTCCCAGGGTTTTTTTTGTTGTTCTCCCACCCCCTCATAATTCAGAATATTCATTAGTTCAGCAGACGTGGAGGTTTTGTGGAAATGTTCCAACTCCCACCAAGTTTCCTCTTGTAGGTGGATTTTTATATATATGGTTTTGCCACCCTTTTTTATTATTTTTTGGGGGTTTTCTCACCAAGGCTGGGATGAAAAGCAATTAATTTAAGCATGTAAATGTCAGATCTCTCTGATTCACTCACCCTGGGTGTCTGAAAAGGGTTGGGGGTCTCCACTATCTTCAATTCTTCTCCTAGGAGGGGGGAGACACCCCAGAAATGCCCAAATCTCTGCAACCTGGAGCCCAAACTGAGACATCCAACATTTGGAGAAGTCAGTGAAGGTCACATTATGAGTTCCCAGATGCAACACTTGAAGTCAAACATGTTTTATGAAGCCAAAAGTCAAGGAAGAAGAGAAGAATAATTAAAACCAGCCCCACTCCTCCTTTGATAAACAACAACATGGCTGGAGGCCACAGCTTTGGTTTGGAAAACTCCTGCTTTCCATAAAGAGCTGGAACTTCTCCCAGAGCTGAAGCTCCTGCAGTGTCCCCACCTTGGTGTCACCAGCATCATGGGGCTGGAGAAGGTGTTTGTCCACCCTGGGACCAGCTGGGGACAACCAGGTCGCTTCTTCCCTCTCCCTCCTCCCCCAGGTTGGGTGACCCAGGAGGTCTCACCAGCATCCTGAGGATGCTCCCACCCCACCAACACAACGTGGACCTCCCCCCCCACCTCGTGAAGAATGAGGCAACACTTGAGAGGTTGCTCTTCAGAAGGTGGTTTGGTGTTTTCCTGCCTGGGGTGATGCTCAGCTTGGTGGTTGGGGGACAGACGAGGTGGCTGCTGACCACAAGAAGTCATCTGACATCTCTGAGGACCTCTACCTAGGACACGTTGCTCCCATCTGGGCAAGGTTTGATGGCTCCATCTTGCCCCCAGCCTCTTCCACCCCCCCAGGGCTGAATTTATTCACGTGGCTTTGCCTGTTGGAAGCTCTGAGATGGGAGGGAGCAGAAGGAAAGGTGATGACCCCACACAGCAAGTCCTACAGCCTGATGGACCTGATTGCTCCACCTCACACCTCCCCTGACGTCCACCCCACGTGTCCTTGAGGTGTTTCAACGGGTGGTTATCACCCACAACCAGCTATTTATGGGGCCATTTGGGGTTGTTTGGTGTCTCACCTCAACGCTGCATGGTCTGCCACCTCCAGG
>VYZX01004485.1:89513-114458 GCA_013401335.1 Brachypteracias leptosomus | reverse complement strand
ATTATTACATTGTATTATATTACATTATTAATATTATATTACATTATATTATTTTATTATATTCCCTTTCTATTAGCCACAGGCTCCAAAAAATGCTTCTCCACAGCAAAATCAACCCAAACCAAGTGAAGAAAACAACCAATTTTATTTTAAAGCAGCAAAAAACCCCAACCCCATCCAACTGTTTTCCTGCAGGCTACTGGGGCCTCTGTCTCTGTAAATCCAGCCCCATGAAATATTAATAATTAGAGGCTTGCAGGGAGCTGAATAATTGCAGCACGCAGGAGGAAAAACACAAAAGTCCCCCCCCTTTTTTTCATTTTTTTTATATTTTAATGAGAAAAATCTCATGCAAGGAGTAAATTAGAGCTTTTGGAGCATGGGGGATGAGGGACGGGATTGCTCCAGGGGGAAAAAAATGCAAATTTCTGGGTAGGATGATGGTTTAATGAGGGGATAAAGGGATGTTCATCACCCAGCAGAGCCCAGAGACCTTCACCAAGTAACCAGGAGGAGGAGGAGGGGGTCCAAGCGAAGCAGAAGTCAATTAATCAAGGAGAGGAGGCATCTCTGAAGCCTCCTGTTGGTGGTGGCATCCATCCAGAGCAGCCACAGGCACTTGGCCAAGGCTCAGCAGAGCTCAAAGCCCCTTTTGTCCCCCCTTGTTTACCAGGGCTGGGTTGGAAGCAGAGCTCAGAGCATCATCTCTTGGCTGAGCCACGACTTGGAAGCCCGGGGTGAGTTGAGTTGAAGCATCTCCAGGGCTTGGGCCAGAGCTAAACTCCTCCACAAAGAGCTGCCTGGGAGGAGGGAGAGGTTGAGCAGCAAGGGGGTCTCCTCGTTGTCCATTTTCTCAGCTTCTTTTTCACCCTCCTTTCTCTGCAGCCCCTGGAAACACCCCCATGGAATATTTGGCCTCCCCAAAATCCATATTTTTCTCTTATAAACCCTTCTCCTGTTCCTCAGATGAGGGGTTGGGGAGGAGTTCAGGTCTTGCCTCAGTTTCCTCCACCTGGCAAACAAAGGTCATCAAGTTTTGGCTCCAAAAACGACCCCAAAAGCTCCTCTGGAGCATCAAATGCTGCAGATACTTTCCCATCCCCCTGTGGTTGCTCTGGGGGGTGTTGGAGGGATGATGTTCTCCATGGTGGGACTTTGCAGGTTCCCTTCTGAGCTGGTGCAGAGGGGTTGGTATTTTTTCTCCCCTCTTCCCCAAGCTGCCACTTGCTGCGTGGTTCCAAAAAATCAGGTGAGGCTGGAGGAGAAACCCCCTCTGGAGCTTTGGGGGAGGTGCAGAAGCAGCTTCTCTCCCACCCAGGCTGGAGGACATAACGTGGCTGCTCCTCCAGCAACCTCCCAGGGTGAGAGAAGCAAGGGAGAAGCTACAGGTTGAGAGGCAACACAAGGGCAGGAGGTGGTGACCTTAATACTTTGGCTTGTTCCATGACCTCCTGGGGGATTCTGACCATGATCTTCAGGAGCCCCTTTCTCCCACCACTGTTGAGGAGGTGAAGAAGGAGACCCCCCTGGGACCCCCCTGTCCTCTCACTGCTGAGCTAGACGAGGTCCAGGGCATGCACTGAAGTTGCACAAGAAGGATTTGCAGCAGTGGGAGGTGTAGGAAGCCAAGCCAAGGCTGAAGTTGTGGTTGGGGCAGGTCTCGGAGCACTTCTTGGTGACCCTCTTCCACAAAGACAAGAAGCCTGGTCAAGAGAAAGGAAAGAGCACCATGAGAGTTTGCAGAGTTGCACAGAAGATGAGTTGAGTCCCACTGTCCTCCACAGCCCCAAGGACCAATGAGACCCACCCCAACCCCACCACCACCCAATAATTGCAGGTATTCAACATCCCCTCTGGGCATCTGGCACCTCCCAGCATGGACCCTCATGGGTCAAGGCTTTTTTAAGGTGTATGCTGAGATCCAGGAGACAATGTTTTGGATTGAAAGCCCCTTTCCAGGCTTGTCTGCTTGAAGGAAATCATTTTATTCCCCTCTAGATGAACATCTCTTCCCCTCTAGATGTTCTCATCCACCTGCTTCATTCCATCTCCTTGGCTAATCAAGGTAGAAATTTCTCTTCTTCTCTGGAGAGATTCCAAACACACCTCAGGGGCAACCTGCTTTAGCAGTGGGGGTGGGTGAGATGATCTCCAGAGGTCCCTTCCAACCCCTACCATGCTGGGATTGATTCTTCCTCTGAAGGATCCTCTCTCTGTCCTTCCTCTCCTCCTCCTGCCTTTCCAGACAGGCATAAACCAAAGGCTACAGGGGAAGATCTCAATGAGTGATGAGGAGGAGGATTTCAAGCTCCAGCACTGCCAAGCTGGGCTAGCAAAGGCTCCACCTCCATGTCCTTCCTCATGACTCCTCAACCCATCCGTCATCAAAGGGCAACCATAATAAACCCGGTCAAAAGCCCACATCCCATTCCTGAGTCTCCATCAGAAGACACGGAGCCAGCACATACCAATTCCTACAGAGGCCACGTTGGTCACACAGAACTCGTCCTTCTCCGAGCACTTCTCGGCCTTCAGGCAGCTCCAGTTGCTCTGCTCCCAGTCACAGGTGTAGCAGTAGAGGGCACGTGCTGCAGGAGAAGACAAGGATATGGAAGATGGAGACAAGGATATGGAAGATGGAGACAAGATATGAAAGATGGAGACAAGATATGAAAGATGGAGACAAAATGCCACCAGTCCTGGCGGCCAAAATCACCACCAGCTTTCCATGGACTCTTGGATGTCTACTGGAAGTGATGGAGCTGCAAGACCCAGCCCCAACCCACACATTTATACCCAACACTTGGACACCCACGTCACACACTCTTGAGGTTCAAGTCAGCCCTTCTTGCCCTACACTCAAAATAAGAGCACAAAGGACCAAGGACACTGGGTTTGATGGGATGCAAGGAGATGGGAAGGGTCGTAGGAGTCTACAAGGTTGGCCCAAGGGTTGGGGTCACCCCTTCTAGCTGCTGGAGGGTCTGTAACATAGATTCTGATCTAACTTGGAGGTTTAATAGGGTTGATTGGCACCTCCATAGCCTGAAAAGTCACAGAATCATTAAGGTTGGAAAAGAGCTCGAAGATCAAGTCCAACCATCAACCCAACACTACCATGACCTCTAGACCATGGCCTGAAGTGCCACTTCTACATGGCTTTTGGACACCTCCAGGGATGGGGACTCCACCACCTCTTCCAGCAGATAAATCTTTCCTAATATCCAACCTCAACCTCCCCTGGTGCAACTTAAGGCCATCACCTCTTGTCCTACCACTAGTTACTTATGAGAAGAGACCTTCACCCACCTCTCTACAACCTCCTTTCCATAGGGAAATTTCCCTGGAGAAAATAAACCTCCCCTGGCACAATCAATCTCCTACTTCTATGTCTTTGGTGCCCTCATATATTCATTACCTCAATCAAAAAATAAGGGAGAAAAAGAGCTTTTAACTCTTTGCTGGCTGAATTCACCCCTATGAGACGTTCCATCTAAAATATCATTTTTACCTCCTGAGTTATCTAATATTTTGGCACTGAAGACCAAGGTCTCTGTCTCCCAGGCCTTGGAAATCTGTCAGGATCTTTATTCCACCAAGTGAACAAAGCTAAATAGCAGAAAGGTTTTCTTAGGCCACAAAGAGATTGAAATAACTACTCAAAAAAAATTATTTCCCAGCACCAGACAAGGTGGCAAATTTCCCAGTGCTGCCAAATCCTCTTTATAAATGAGGATAATATTTATTCTCTCATTGCTTAATTGTTTTATCCATAGAGGGTATAAGACCAGCTGTATTAAGAGGGATGATTTCATCAGAAATCAAATATAATCATCTATAATGCAAATAATATATGAATTTAATATATTAAATAATTGCAAATAATATATAAATAACATTTATATAATATATAAATATAAAATTATTATTTCGATATAAATAATACCAATATAATATATAAATATAAAATTATTATTTCGATATAAATAATACCAATATAATATATAAATATAAAATTATTATTTCGATATAAATAATACCAATATAATATATAAATATATCAATAGGCATCTCCACCTATATCCCAGTATAAGGCCCCTTAACCCATTCAGCCCACAGCTCAACTTCTCCCTCATTCCTTGACTTTGCCCCAAAAATCCCTTAAACCATCAAGTTTGTTGGGTCTCTGGGGTGGGCAGAAGTCAAGGTCAACTGCTCCCATTTCTTCTGCCTTGTTCTCATACAAATCCATTAACACATAGAATAATTTAGGTTGGAAAAGACCTTTAAGATCATCATTAACGTCACTCTACCAAGCCCAACCATGTCCCTCAGCACCACATCTACACAACTTCTAAGAACATCCAGGGATGGGGACTCCACCACTTGACCTCTTCCAGGGCTTGACAACCCTTTCAGGGAAGTAATTGTTCCTCAAGTCCAACCTCAACCTCTCCTGGTGCAACTTGAGGCCATTTCTTCTTGTCCTATCCCTTGTTACTTCTGAGGAGAGACCACCACCCACCTCTCTACAACTTTCAGGAGGTTCTAGAGGGAAATTGCCCTGAAGAAACTAAACCTGCTGTAGTGGGAGGTGTCCCTGCCCGTGGCAGGGGGGTTGGAACTGGATGATCTTGAAGGTCCCTTCCAACCCTGACAATTCTATGAAACCTTTGACACATCCACACTGAGCCTACAGAGGAGAAACCCAACGAGGAGCAACGTGTCCTTCAGCTGCACCATCCCAAGAGCTCAGACACCCTCTCCCATGATTTCTCCCTGGCCACAAGGCTTTAAACCAACTCAACTCTCCTCCATCTAGGAGCCAACCATGAGACCTCACCTTGATCTGCGCATAGGATCAAAGCCAGCAAGGCAAAGAGTGAGACCTTCATCTTCTCCCGACCGTCTCCACAGCCCAAGGAATCCACCCTGACCCGGGGACAGGATATATATCTTCCCTCCCTTTGGCCCAGGAGATGATGAAGAGGACAATGTTGAAAGAGTGGGCAGGGATCAGGTGGGGAGAGGCTGGGAAGGCACGTGGGTGGCTTTCTCACCCCAGCATTGCCCTCAGGCTGGGCTGGTGGGTCCAGAGAGGAGTGAAAGCACTGAGGGAACTCCTTCCATTGATGGCTTTTAACATTTTAATTTATCTATGGTCAGGGGAGCTGAGCGGGGCTTTTGCTCTGCTCACCTCCAAGCTCATCTGTGGCCAAGATGGTCCAGGGGAGGCAGCTCCTCAAAGCAAAATGGTGATCATGGAATCATAGAATGGTTGAGGCTGGAAGGGACCTCCAGAGGTCATCTGGACCAACCTCCCTACACCAGCAGGGACATCTCGACCTAGGGCAGGCTGCTCAGAGCCCCATCCAGCCTGACCTTGAAGGACTCCAGGGATGGGGCCTCCACCCCCTCTCTGGGCAGCCCCTTCCACTGATCTAAGAACTTTTTTCTACTATCCAGCCTCAATCTCTCCTTTCCCAGCGTCAAACCATCACTCCTGGTCCTATCACTACAATCCCTTTTGAATAGACCTTCCCCAACCTTTCTTGTAGCCCCCTTGAGCTACTGGAAGGATAAGGGGCATAAATTAATGGTTTTCATCTGGTTGGATCATCACCTAGACCTGGAGAACTCCCAGGATCTCCAGCCAGGGTAGATCCAGCTCTATATTCATGGTTGGCCATATCAACATCTTAAAATTTCCCATCTGCCTCTAAAAGCTGCTGGTCATCTACCAAGTCCTAAGTGCTCTGTCTCCTGGCTCTGGGAGCAGCTGCAGCAAGAAGCTTTGAGGTTCAACTGCAGGACACCAGAGGTTGGTTTCCAGCTGTGCAACATCTGGGCAAAGGGTAAAACCATCTTTGCCCCCCCTTCTCTGTGGAGCATCCAATTCAAAGTCCTGGTAGATACCAGATGTTCTCAGCCTTCTACATGCTTCCATTTGGGTGGAGCTGGAAATTTTGACCCTCCTGGGGCTTCCATTTAACTCCTTGTCCCACTTCTGCTTCCAAGGTAAGAGTTATGAGGAAGTTTGGTGGAGCTGGATATCAGGAGACATCTCCCTGAGTCACCACTCAAAAGCCACCAAGGAGCAGAGAGGGTGAAGCAGGAGCAGCCCCTTTGAATGAAGCCTCTTGGGCAATCATCTGTCTGCTCAACCCCTTTCCTTCTCCACCCTGCAAGGCTCAGGCTGCAGGACAGAGAACAAGGACCCAGCTGGAGCTACAGAGCCTGGGGTTTGGAAGGTGGAGCTGCAGGAGGAGAAGAGGCTCAGAAGAAAGACATTAGATGGAGGAGGGAAGGGCTGGAATGGTTTGAGGCCAACATTAGTTTCTGGGCAGGAGATCAGTCAGAGGAGGATGTGTCTGAAGCAGAGGTCATGCCACTACAATCCCTTTTGAATAGACCTTCCCCAACCTGAGCTCACCAGAGACATCTGGAGCTCATCCCAGTGAAGTCATGGCCAAGGGAAGTTCAAAAGGCCACCAAAACCCATATTACCTTCGAGAAGAAGAACTAAAAGGAGGTGGGATTATTGGGAAGAGCTTTTTGGGGTTGATTTGCAGCTTTTCTTTGAGGTTTCTGGCATCAACCTGCTGAGGTTGGCATAAAGCAGGATCAACAGGATGGTGAGGTCACCCCCGTGAGCACCAACCATTCCTCAGCGGTGGCCGTAGACCAGCTGGGCGTGGAGAGGACAAGCCCCATCTCTTGCCCAACAGGTGGAACCCCGCCAGGCTCAGGTCCTACATGCCACCGTGGGTGCTGGAGAAGGTGTGTCAGGCCTCCCAGGTGTCACGAGGAGGCAACTCAAGAGCTAGACCTACCCCAGGGAGCAAGGGTTGATTCACTGCGTGGTGGCCTCTCGTAGGGATGACTCTTCAGGGATGTTCAGCCTGGGAAGGCTCCTACAGGAGCAGGATCACCCTAGCAAAGGTCTACACTGATAAACAGGTCTTCTTCAACCAGATTTGGCTGGATTTTGGGAGGAAGGAGGGACAATGATGGTGAAACTCTTCAGGATGAGTAACAAAGAAATGTCTCTGACTCAGTTGATTCCCTCACTTCCAAGGACTGATGCTCACATGGTGTGAACATCTCTCTGACACAGAGCTGGAGAGAAGGCACCTGGTCCAGGGCTCCAAATCTGCTCCTCACTGACAGCAAGAAGATGGCCATGGAAGGCAATGGAAGGCCATGGAAGGAAGTCACCTGGTCCAGGGCTCCAAATCTGCTCCTCACTGACAGCAAGAAGATGATCTTCAAGGCCACTGGAAGTGGTCAACCACCAGTGCTTTGATGGCCAAGGGTGATGATGGCACTTTGAGGGTTGCTGGTGGCCCATTGAGCCAGATAGTTGGGATGTGACCATCCTGGCCTCAAGTATCTCTGATGCAGGTGTGAGGTGTGGGGCTGGCATTTCCTCAGAGGTCCATGGGAGCCTGAGGGTGGTGGTGTCACCCTAGGTGGCCAACACATGGGAGCAGCATGGCAGGTGATGCTTGGCTGCAAAAAAGGTGTCCCAGCACCCAGCATCTCAGAGCAGAAATGAAGCAACAGCCACAGTGGGAAATTAGACACGTCCAGGACCATCTCCAGCATGGAGACCAAGAGGTGGACATCAACAGGGCCTCTAGTGAATAGTCCTTGAGACCTCTCCTGGGTTCTTCCAGACATTGCACTAGGCTAGAGGTGGTGGAGGCCCCATCCCTGGAGTCATTCAAGGTCTGAATGACCTTGTAATAGGTAGAGATGTCCCTACTTGTGTAGGGAGGTTGGACCAGATGACTTCTGGAGGTCCCTTTCAGTCTCCAACATTCTATGATTCTAGAGTAGTTGGTCCACGTTGCTGGCAACGTGCTGGCAATTAGAATGATGGGAGGTTGTAGCTGATGCCATCCCAGATGAGGGAATGTTCCCAGGAGCTGTTTATTTCCCTTGTTTAGCTGCAGCCTTGGAGATGGAGACCCTTGGAGGGATGTGAATCACATCCTTCAGGATGAGAGCTGAGCTTGGTCCTTCATTCTCCTCTTGGCCGTGCCATGCCCTTGTTGGTAAACAGCTTTATTTGGCTGCCCCCTGCAATGTTCTGGCCCTTGAGTCTTCCTGGATGGAGAAGAGAGACCAGAAGTCAACAAACAGAAGTCAGCCATGGTTCTGCTCCTCTTCTAGGAGGCCAAGTCAACATGGTGGCACCTGTTTATGGCAGGGAAGACAAGTTTGAAGCACCCAATGAGGGTAGAAGAGTTGTCTCTGTGTGTTGAGCAGTCTCAGGGTGAGGACAAGCTCCAGCACCTCCCATCCTTAACTCCCAGGGAAGCCAAGAGGAGCTTGGAGTTAATCCCATCCATGGGTTTAGTGCAAGACTAACGAGGGTTTAAACCCTTTGCACGCCAGGAAAGACTCAACCCCTGTGGCTGCTCCTACAACACCTCCCATCCACTCCCCATTCCTGGGTGACCATGGGGCAGGGTTACTCAGGTTCAACGTGGACAACCCAGGGCCAGGTTCCACCAAGGTGTTGAAATCCTTTGGAGAACCTGCCCTTTGGCTTCTGCTCCTTCGAGCAGGGCAGGGAAATGGTGCCCCAGGGGCACCCCAAAGCTCTGGTTACCTTTATCTCATGTTATGGTGCTTCTAGGACTCCTGTATGGCCCAAATCCCTGGTGGGTCTGGATTAATAGGATCATATCTGAGCATTAATAGGGGTATCCAGCAGTGATGTCCAGTGTCACAAGCTCTAGAGAAGGTCACCACCCTTCCAGCTGCCCCGAGGATGGAACCACCCAGCAGAAGAGCTCTAATGGAGACAGATAAGTCTATACCAACAATACATGGAGAGCTCATGGACATTTCAAGGGCTGTCCCACTGGTTAATTGTTGGCCTGACCAAGTGGGACCATCCCTGACAATTCCAGCTCTACTTTCCAATTGGTATTTTGGATTATTTTAGATGAAGAGAGCTCAGCTACACAGATGGGCACCAAGATGACCCCAAGAACCTGCCACAGGCTGTTTCATCTGCTCATATTCCTCCTCCATCCTCTCCCAGCCCTTGTCAGGACCAGGATACCAAAATAATACCATTGGAGATGCAAATTCACTATTTTCCAGGCCTTTTTTTCCATGTTTTCATCAATTGCTGCCTGGCTGAAGCAGTGAGACGTGAGGTTGTGCTGGCTGAAGTTGCATCCTCATCCTAGTCACCTCCATGTGTTTAGATCTCCATGTAATTGCAGCAACCACCTGACCAGGCTGGTTGCAAAACCCCCACAGCCCTGCTCTGAGTCAGCACTCCGAGAAAAATAGGAATAAATGTCTTGGAAATTTCTGTTTTGGCAGCTGAGGAGTCACAGGGAATGGTGGGGGTTGGAGGGAGCTCTGGAGATCATCTCATCCAACCCCCCCTGCTCCAGCAGCTCCCCCAGAGTCCAGGATCACAACCAGGTGGGTTTGGGATCTCTCCAGAGGAGACTCCACAACCTCTCTGGGCAGCCTGGGCCAGGCTCCAACGCCCGCACCCCAAACAAGTTGGGACCTCCTGGGTTCCACTTGGTGCCCAGTGCCCCTTGGCCTGTCCCTGGGCACCCCTGACCAGAGTCTGGCCCCAACCTCTTGCCCCCACCCTTTAGCTCTTGAGCAGCATTGAGCAGATCCCCTCTGGGGCTTCTCTTCCCCAGGGCTCTCAGCCTGTCCTGGCCACAGAGATGCTCCAGTCCCACCAGCATCTCCAGAGCTTCCACTGGACTCTCTCCAGTAGCTCCTGGTCTCTCTAGACCTGGGGATCCCAGCACTGGGCAAAATCCTCCAGATGTGCCCTTGGGGTACAGCCATAAACACCTCATCCTACACAGAATAACAGTTTTACTGCTCTCCATGTGAACCTAAGCCATATAAAGACACACAAGAGCCAAACAAATTACCCGTAGCCACTTGGTCAATTAGAAAAATTGCTCTTAACCCACTTAGCTAAATTAAATTAAAAAAAATAAAGCCTCAGGCACATAGACAAGCTCAGCCAGAGCCAACCCAGCAAGTCTCAACCCTGAGGTCTTGGAATCATGGAATGTTTGAGGCTGGAAGGGACCTCCAGAGCTCATCTGGTCCAACCTCCCTCCACCAGCAGGGACATCTCGACCTAGGGCAGGCTGCTCAGAGCCCCCAACTCAATATGAAGCTCATGGGCTGGTAGAAGCCTTGGAGAGCCAAGATCTCCAGGAGTTGACGAGTCCAGATGGAGCTTGAGAAATAGATGGAAGGGATGACACAGAACTTTAAAACCCAAGGGATTAGATGCCTCCTTGTCTGACCCACCATGGCAGCTCCAGACTCCTCCCTGATTCCAAGAGAAGGGTGGAATCCACCCAGCTTGAAACACAACATTTTGGGCTTGACAAGCATCATCTACCTGCCCCATCATCCCTCCACCAACACGGGGCAGCCCCAGGGAAGCACCAGAAGCTCCTCCAGACCTTGCATCACCCTCTTCTTGTAGCAGCAGAAGGGATTTAGGAGCCCTCCCCTGACTGGGACAGCAGCTAATTACTCATCATTCCAGCCTAATCCAGGCTTGGATTAAGAATATTAATTAATTTATTAGAAGTCCTCACGCCCCATCTTGCAGCAGCTCAGGGTTAAGGGTTGGAGGAGCCATTGGCAGAACTTGGGGCAATTCCTGGGTCTCTATTTGAGTAATGTGCTTAATTAGCCAAAATTATCATTACTAGGGCCAAAAAGAAGCTGTAGGAAGAACCAGACTCTGTGTCATCTACTCAATCCCTTCAGGACACCCTCCCTGGGCATCCATCCCCCTCCCACAGCTGCATGGAACAAGTTCCAGGAGTTCTTTGCAGGGCACAAACCTGATGTCTTGGGAGGTTTAGGAAGCCCTTCCTCATTAGAATGTCCTTCATTTTATCACTAATATTATTTATTAATGTATTAATAATTTGCTATTACTGGAAGGGGCTGCCCAGAGAGGGGGTGGAGGCCCCATCCCTGGAGTCCTTCAAGGTCAGGCTGGATGGGGCTCTGAGCAGCCTGCCCTAGGTCGAGATGTCCCTGCTGGTGGAGGGAGGTTGGACCAGATGACCTCTGGAGGTCCCTTCCAGCCTCAACCATTCTAGGATTTGATGATCCTACCCCTTTCCTCCCACCTGACAGAACCATGCCCCTCTCAAGTCTCTATTATTTCCATTTTTCTCCATTTCTGCAACATCAGAGGAGGAGAAACCCCCCTGGAAACCCTTCACATTTCTCCTCCTCCCATCTCCACAGGGTTTTCCCACCTCTCACACGTCTGCCAGACTTAGAGCAGTAGAAATTTGATTTTCCCCTTCCTCTCATCACCCACCAGGGAGCAGATGCTGAATGTAGCTCCTCCCTGAGGAGCTTCCATCACACCCACTCCCCCACCGTGCCAGCTCAGATGAATCATCTCCAACCCCCTTTTTCTCTGAACCACCTACGATGGACCCATCATTAAGCAGCTGAACAAAGCAGCTCAGCAGCTTTGATGACCTCCATGCCTCACGTCACCCCTCAGGAGCCACCTCATGGGCAGGAGAGCAGAGCTTCCAACCCCAACCACCATGAGAAGAGGCCCCAGGCTCTTTTTAGTCATCCATGAGGATCAATAACCCATTGGCTGAGCATCAAGGGCCTGACTCAGCCCCAGGAGGACACACGACGTGAGAAGGTTTGTGAGGAGCAGGGCTTGGTCCAAGCCTGCAAGAGGTGCCAACGTTCAAGGCTTTGAGGTCCCATCACTCCAGGATGCTGATGAAGCAGCAAGAGGTAGGGATGGAGTCCCACCAGAACCTCCAGTGATCCAACACCTTCCTATGAGGGGTGCTCCTACACACCCCTAAGCTATAGATGGAGATGATCCCACCTCCTC
The DNA here is from genome assembly GCA_013401335.1 of Brachypteracias leptosomus. NCBI lineage: Eukaryota > Metazoa > Chordata > Aves > Coraciiformes > Brachypteraciidae > Brachypteracias > Brachypteracias leptosomus. Next base: position 102,553 of record VYZX01004485.1, on the reverse strand, counting down.
CAGCCCCAAGCTCCCACCACAGCCCTCTGGAAGGTGAAGTTCAGAGGAGCTCATGAAGCTCAGCAAAGCCCCAGAGGTGGGACTGAATGACCCCATGGAACAAGGGAGGCTGGAGGGGGATCAAGTTGGTACCTCCAGCTATTTAATGGGGGGTGGCTAGAGATGGGCCAGATTCTCCTTGGAGGTCCACAGAGAAAGGACAAAGAGCTGGTTATGAGATACAAGGGAAATTATGAGATACAAGGGAAATTCCAATCAGATATAAGGAATTTTAAACAACAACAACAACATAAAAATAAAAACAACAACAACAAAAATAAAAACAACAACAACAACATAAAAATAAAAACAACAACAACAAAAATAACATAATAATATAACAATAAAAATAACATAACAATAAAAATAACATAAAAATAAAAATAAAATAAAAATTTAAAATAAAATAAAATAAAGGTTTGCTGGGGCAGGAATTAAGTGCCCAACCAGTAACCCTGAGAGATGGTGGAGGAACCTCCCTCCTTGGAGATATTTTGGCTGGAGAAGGTCTTGAGCAACCCAACCAAACTTGTCCTTCCTTGGAAGAGGAGGTTGGACTTGAGCCACCCAGAGACCCTCCCAACCTTGGCATTTCTGGGCAGACAAGAGCAACTTCTCCCCACCTCCTCCCACCCCGAGCTTTATCTCATCCATCACCCCAGTATCAGTGATGTCTTGGTGCCACCACCCAGTGCAGGATGTCCCCAAGCTCAGGAGGTTTATTTGAGCCTCATTATGCAACCAGAGCATCCCAAGCCCAGTGTCAGTGGGAGCAGCTTTGCCCCTGGTCCATTGGCCTTGAGGGCTCCTCCCAACCAACATCAACAACAAGAACATGAGCCCCCTGAGCATCCACAGACCCCATCATCAAGACCAAGGAGCTCTGAACATCTCCCAGCAGAAGAACGTCTTGGATGAGCTGCAAAAAAAGCCTCTGGCCACCAAATCTCAGGAAAAAAAAAAACCCACTTCTAGTTTTAATGAAAAACTTCTCAATTCCTTGACTTCCACCCAAAATAGCAACACGAGAACCTGTCAATGAACACATGGGGAGCACCCAGAGCTTTGGGCTGGAGCCACCAGAAGGTTCTTGCTGCCAAATCCAGCAGCTTCTTCACACCTGAGCTTCACAGGTATGGAGGAAAAGTGGTGCCAGGGACGTGCTGATCTCACTTTGGGGGTTTTTTTCTTCTCCTCTGAGAAGCAGCCAATTAGCAGCAGGGGGTTGCTGCTCAATCCATGCCCAGCCTGATGACAAAGCTCCAGCAAGATCCCAGCACTCACATCCTACCATAGTCTGGTCCAGCATCATCCTTTCCCAGCCCTAAATCTAGGGCTGGACAATTTAATTCCTCCTATGGATGCAGCAAATATGGCCCCAAATGAGATGTCCTCTGCCAGGTCAAGGTTTAGGGGTGATTAAACCACATTTTGCCCATTCCAAGGTGGATTTTCATCCCTTCCAACATGACACCTGCTTTTAACCAGTCCCCAGCACACACATCCCACCATCATCCAGCATCATCCTTTCCCTAAATCTAGGGCTGAATAATTTAATTCCTCTTATAGATGCAGCAAGTATGGAAGCAAATGAGATGTCCTCTCCCAGGTCAAGGTTTAGGGGTGATTAAACCACATTTTGCCCATTCCAAGGTGGATTTTCATCCCTTCCAACATGACACCTGCTTTTAACCAGTCCCCAGCACACACATCCCACCATAACCTGGTCCAGCATCACCCTTAGCACCTCCTATGGAAGCAAATATGACCCCAAATGAGATGTCCTCTGCCAGGTCAAGGTTTAGGGGTGATTAAACCACATTTTGCCCATTCCAAGGTGGATTTTCATCCCTTCCAACGTAAAACCTGCTTTTAATCCAGCATCTTCCCCTCCTGCCAGGACGTTCACTCCCTCCCACAGCATTTTTCTGGTTGGATGGTGTTGGTGCAATTGCACAATTGTCTCCTGGAGCCAAAAGGGCTTTGAGAGGTGGAACCTTGAGATTTCTCCAGCTCATCCTGACCCCAGCCCATGACTTGATGGTGTTTCCCTATCAAGCCCATTCAGAGGCTGGAAAAGGCAGCATCAAGGTGAGAGGATTAGATCTAATCTTGTTTGTCAGCACAATTAAGGTTCTCACTCAATCTCCTCCCTGGAGGAGGAAAGATCCAAAGCACTTGAGGAGGAATTAAAAGTTCATCTCAAAGTCACTGCAGTGTCAGCAGCACCTGGTTCAACTAAAAAAAAAAAGGGTGTCCAAAAAAAATACCCCCCTTAAACTCTTTCATCAGCCCCACACCTCCAAGGACTGGAGGAGGACATAAAAATGAAGCTTCCAACAGCTCCAAACCAAAGGTGACATGGGAGGTGCTGCCTCAGAACTCAAAGTCCTCGTCGGTCATGTCGATGGCCCAGGCAAACTTGTCCCTCTGTGTCTTGTTGTAGATCTTCTCGATGGGCACCCCAAACTTCTTGCACCTGGGCAAGATCATGAGGCAGCAGCTGGGGATGTGCTGCTCACCCCACTATGGTCCCACCACCCAGGTCCTCTCCACCCAGGGTGCAGCATCTCCCACCCATGTGACCTCCATAGCCCCAAGCTCCTTCAATTAATTATTGCCAATAAAGAGCTGCAAAGTGACCCCTTCTTGTCCTGAACCCTGAAGGATCATCCTTGTTAGCCAGGAGGCAGCAATGGGACCTCATGGCCAAGAAGGTCAATGGTCTCCTGGAGGTATAAAGAATGTGGGCAGCAGGTCAAAGGAGGTTCTTCTCCCCCTCTACTCTGCCCTGGTGAGGCCACCTCTGGAGTGTTGTGACCAGTGCTGGGATCCCCAGGTCCAGAGAAAGAAGGAACTACTGGAGGGAGTCCAGTGGAGGTTCTGGAGATGCTGGTGGGACTGGAGCATCTCTGTGCCTACAACAGGCTGAGAGCCCTGGGGAAAAGAAGCCCCAGAGGGGATCTGCTCAGTGCTGCTCAAGAGCTAAAGGGTGGGGGCAAGAGGCTGGGGCCAAGAGGATGGGGCCAGACTATTTCCCCCAGTGCATGGCCAGGACTTACCAAGCTATGCTGATCCTGGGGTCCAGGTAGTTGAGCTTGGAGGTGCCCAGAGCTATCTGCTTGTTCTCCTCCTTATCCGTGGCCTGCACATTCAGCTTGGCCAGTTGCTCCTCCAGCCTCTTCAACAGCTTCTTCTTCTTCTCCACGTTGCTGAGGGCAGAGGAAAAGCACCACAAACAACTTGTTAAAGGGGAAGGGGCAGCAGAGGTGGAATATGGAGCTGCTGCACCATGGGAAGCCAAAAGCTTCACCTCAGAGCAGCCCCAAACCTTAAGTCCTATAAGGCTTGAGGCCTAGAAATGCTCCAGAAGATGTGTCCTATGGATCCTCAGCTCCAACCTCAAGCCTTTGCACCATGGCATTGGTAGGGTACCTGCCCTAGGTAGAGATGTCCCTGCTGGTGTAGGGAGGTTGGACCAGATGACCTCTAGAGGTCCCTTCCAGCCTCAACCATTCTCTGATTCTCTAACTCCAAGGCAGCAGCTTGGGTTGAAGTCTCAGTACCCAAGTGAGGTGTGTCCTACCACAGAGAAACCCCCTTGAAGGAGCTCTTGGCAGCCTTCTTGTTGCAAAGAACCATCCACAAGACCTCCACCCATCTTGCCAGGTCAAGTGGTACCCAATACATGGGTGGGCATCTCTGTTCTGCACTTTGGACCACACCACCCCCATCTCCAGGCCCTCAGCAGAAGAAGATTGCAAGGAAGAGCCACTCACGCTTCTGCTTTGGCATCTTTTGTCTCTTCCAGCTCCTCCTCAGCTTTCTTCAGCTCTTCCTTGGCTTCCTCCACCTGCTGCTTCTTGGCATCGATCTGTGAAGGTAAATCCAAGGTGAGCCCTTGCTCCTGTCCTCCCTGGAGGTTCCAGCTGCCTCTTTGCCTTCCCTTTGCTGCCATTGCTCCTCAACTTCTCAGGAGCCCCAACTTGCCCCTGGAGCTCAAGCATTTCTCAGCATCTTGCCAGAAGATCCTCCCAGAAACTCTTGCAGCTCTTCTCTGCTCATCTTGTCCAACTGCCCAAGACCAGGGTGGCTTGTGACAGTGCTGGAGCCCCCTGCAAAGCCCCAAGCTCACCAGTAGAGCCTGAGGACAATTAGAAGTGGTAGTTTGAGGGGTTTCCATAGAAGACCCATGAGATTCCAGCTGGTCCTCTTGCAAACCACCAACATCCCTGGTCCTGAGCCAACTGCATTGAAGCTGTGCCATGAAGACACCAAAGGATGGAAAAAACCCCAAACTAACTCTATTACAAGTGTGCTCCATGGGGCATTTGAGCTCATCTCATCCCTCTCCACCTCTTGGTTGCTGATTAGAAAAGCCTCTAGTCCTGGTTGATCTTCTGCCACCCTTGACCAACATGATCTCTTTAGGTTATTGACCTTCCTTCACCATCACCCCCCAAAATAAGAAAGATGAGAGGTGAGATGAGGTCTGAGGGCTCTCACCATGATGTCTTACCTTGGCCTGGAGGATCTGCATGGACTTCTCAAAGGTTTTTGGTGTGGACCTCTGGTGGTTGCACAGGATGGCCACAGCCCGGTTGGCCCGGTTGTAGGAGAGGAGCTTCCCAGCCACGCTGTCCTCAGCTGGAAAGAGATGGAAGCATCACTAGGTCTCCTTCCTGGGAGCTGGGGAAGGCAGGGAACAGAGCAGAAGAGCCTCCAGTTGTTTGTCTCCCCCATCCTGTCTCAAGGATGGTTGTGGGATTGGTGAAGGACACTTGAGCATCACTCTGGAAGGACCTTTCAAGGTCATCTCATCCAACCCCCCTGCACTGAGCAGGGACATCTGCAACTAGAGCAGAGCCTAAAACCATCCCCCCCTTGTCTTGTCCCAACAGGCTCTGCTCAAAAGTCCCTCCCCATCTTCCTGACAGGCCTCTTGAAGTCCTAAAAAGCCCCAAGAAGGTGTCCCTGGAGCCTTCTCTTCAGGTTGAAGAACCCCAACTTTCTCAGCTTGGGTGCTCCATCCGCCTGGTCATTTTTGTGGCCTCCTCTGGACCTGCTCCACCAACTTCATACCCTTCTCATGCTGAGTTCCCAACCTGCCACATGCCCCCTTAAGTTCCACACCACCCTACAACGTGGGGCATCCACTGCCAAGGGGGGGCAGGGACTTCTAGGGGACCCCAAGGCAATGGATGGACACCACTGAGCCTTGTTGGCCATACAGGGCAGGTGGTGGCACCACAAAGACCTCAGTAACTCACGGTTGGTGAGGGCCTTGAGCTGCTCCTGCAGGGTGATGGAGGCGTTGTAGGTTCTGAACACCTTGGCAGTCAACCCATCCATCAGTCTCTGGAGGTGTCTGTTCAAGATGCCTGTCTGGAGATAGGACAAAGGGCAGGGGGAAGGAAGGAGGAGAATGAGCAGAAGGCAGGACAAGGCAGAACTTGCTTTCAGATCATAGAATCATGGAATGTTTGAGGCTGGAAGGGACCTCCAAGGTCATCTGGGCCAACCTCCCTCCACCAGCAGGGACATCTCTACCTAGGGCAGGCTGCTCAGAGCCCCAGCAAGCCTGACCTTGAAGGACTCCAGGGATGGGGCCTCCACCACCTCCCTGGACAACCTGCTCCAGTGATCAACCAGCCTCATATTAAAGAGCTTTTTCTTAATGTCCAACCTAAGAGGAGCCATCTGGGCTTTGGAGGAAGCCTCATTTGTACCAGGTAAATCCCATACAACCAGAGAGGAGCAGCATCTTCAGAGGCAAGAGGCTCTGTAGATGATGCAGGCAGAGGAGAACATGGGGTGGCACCACCACAAGTCTACTGAGGTTGAGGGAGGAGGCTTCTGCAGGGGGTTAGGTGAGGAGGGGAGGCTGCAGCACATCCCTCCAGCAGCCTCTCACACCTCTGCTGAGCCCCAGAGAGGTGCAAAAAAGTCACAGAGTTGAGGTTTGACACCTCCAGCAGCACCCTGAGCAACACGTTCATGGGGCAGGTCCTCTCAGGCTAAATAAAACCCCAAACAAACCCCAAGCAGATGAGGTAGAGGAAGGAAGAAGCAAGAAGCCACCTCCTCAGCAGGGACACAGGTTCCTTGGGGGTGAAGGCAGCCAGGTTGCATTCAGAGAACCAAAGATGCAGAAGAAGGATGGAGGAGAACACCACCACATCCCACCAGGGTGTTCAGACAGTTATGGTGTCTCTGGAGAGGAGAGAGTTAAACCCAGGGTTAAGGGGATGGTGCAGCACCACAGCCTCCGAGCCTGCAAGGTGGACACAAGTGTCATGGGTTGGATTCCACCCCCTCTAGGCCATCAGAGCTGCTTCAAAAGCTTCTCAGAGGTGACAACTCACATTGAGCCTGTCAAAGAGGTCGTCTCCTGGGTCCTTGTTCTTCATGAAGAGCTGCAGGTTCTTGAACACCTAAAGAGGAGGAAAGGATGGAGTTGGGCAGGGACAAGGAGAAGGTTGCTCCCATTATCTCCAGCTGCCTCCTCATCCAGGTAGTCTCTGATTTAGACCCGTGTCTACCATCCTAACACACCATCAACCTTCTCAGCTGCAGTGGTGGGATCTCAAAGCCACTGGTGCTTGGTTTCCTCCATCTGCCGTCCCTGGTGCTCCAGGCTCCCCACAAACACCCTTCAAATCATCTCTCCCAAGCAAACAATTCAAATGTTAATAGGACAATTCAAGTCCTAATGCCCACCAGTCATTGGAGGATGCTCCAGCAGAAGGCAGGACTTCTCTCTCATGGTTCATGGACTAGAACAGCCTTGAAAGCCCAACCTCAAGGCTTCTCCCTCTTCTCCAGGATGGTGGCAGCACCGTTGCATCTCATGCATGTTACCACCATGATGCTGAAGCCCAGGAGGCATCTTTGCATGAGGTTTCAGATGGAGATTTGGGACCTATGACCACCAAGTGGATGAAGCCACCAAAGCCATGCCAGATGCTGCCTCCATCCCTGCCCCACTCACCAGCTTCTCCACGGAGACTTTGTTGTAGTAACGGATGGAGTCCTTCCCAAGGAAGTCAAACTCCACCACGTGCTCCTGCCCATCCAGCTTGGGGTGGAGCTTGATGTGCTCCACACGCAGGGAGCAGCAGCCAACCGTGTCTGCAGTCTCCCCTTCCTCCTTCTCATTGCCAGCTCGAAGGGCCAACTGGAAGGAGAGAGAGTCACCCACCATGGCCCACACCTCAACTCCCCTTTCCAAGGGTGTTAGAGTGGATGTGGACATCAGAGGAGAGAGAAGAAAGGGACCTGGGGGTTCTGGTGGACAGCAGGGTGACCATGAGCCAGCAATGTGGCCAAGAAGGTCAATGGCATCCTGGGGTGGATCAGACGGAGGGGGGGTAGTAGGTCAAGAGAGGTTCTCCTGCCCCTCTACTCTGCCCACAGCTGGAATATTGTGTCCAGTTCTGGGCCCCTCAGCTCAAGAAGGACACGGAACTGCTGGAGAGAGTCCAGCACAGAGACACAGAGATGCTGGAGGGAGTGGAACATCTCCCTGGTGAGGAAAGGCTGAGGGAGCTTGGAGAAGAGGAGACTGAGGGGTGACCTTATTAATGTCTATAAATCTGTCAAGGGAGAGTGTCAGGAGGATGGAGCCAGGCTCTGCTCAGGGACATCCAGTGATAGGACAAGGGGCAACGGGCGTGAGGTGGACCAGAGGAGGTTCCACATCAATAGGAGAAGAATCTTCTCACAGGGATGGGGGGGACCTGGGGGTGAGGCCACAGATACCTTGTCAATGAAGTAAAGGGCCACAGCTACTTGACGCTTCTTCATCTCCTTGGACTTCCAGTCAGCCTGGTACCCAGCACGGATCTTGTGCACAACATCCTTCAGGCGTCGGGCAACCTCATACTTCTGCCAGTCCTTCTCCCCCTGGAAAGAGAGGCCAAGACTCAGTCACCACCTTCCTTCCAGTCCTACCTCTCAGACCCTCTTCTGGGAACACATCCAGGACCTAAATACTGCTCCATGTATCATAGAATCATCAGGGTTGGAAGGGACCTTCAAGATCATCCAGCTCCAAACCCCCTGCCATGGGCAGGGACACCTCCCACTAGAGCAAGTTGCTCAGAGCTCCATCCAAGCTGGTCCTCAACATCTCCAGGGATGGGGCTTCCAGCTCCTCTCTGGGCAACCTGGGCCAGTGTCTCCCCACCCTCCTGGGCAACAACTTCTTCCTAACGTCTCATCTCAATCTCCCCACCTCTAGTTTGGACCCATTCCCCCCAGTCCTCCCTCTACCTGACAGCCTCAAAAGTCCCTCCCCAGCTTTTTTGTGTCATTGTTTTCTTAAGAAGATGCATCAAGTGGAACAAATTGGAGCAGGAAGAGCTCAACTAAGGTTTCTGTGCCCTCTGCTGGCTGTGCTGGACATGGGATCCTGGCCAAGTTGGAGTTGCTCATAGTCTGGAGGTGTCCTTCAGCAGCTCTGGTCCCTGTGGACCCTGTGGAGCTGGAGAAGAGAAGCCCCAGAGGGGATCTGCTCAATGCTGCTCAAGAGCTAAAGGGTGGGGGCAAGAGGCTGGGGCCAGACTCTGGTTAGGGGTGCCCAGGGACAGGCCAAGGGGCACCAGGCACCAACTGGAACCCAGGAGGTCCCAACTTGTTTGGGGTGAGGGTGTTGGAGCCTGGCACAGACTGCCCAGAGAGGTTGTGGAGTCTCCTCTGGAGACCACAATCTGGGTGACCTCCTGGAGCAGGGAGGCTGGACCAGATCATCTCCAGAGGTCCCTTCCAACCCCACCATTCTGCAGTTTAATCCATCCCCTGGAATAGGCTCGATGCTTCATCATCTGTCCTTTTCCCCTGTCCTTTACTTGGCCCAACAGGTAGAAGCTCTGCCTGAAGAGCAGCATCACCCTGACCTTCAGCTTGGAGCTGGGGTTCAGCATGATGTACTTGATAGCACTCTGGATGTTCTCTGTCCAGGAGGCCAACCAGGTCACGGTGTTGTCACAGCGAACCTCCTTCCACCTGTGTCCTGCTGGTGGCTCTGGGATCTTGGAGTCCCTGTGGGCAGAGCAGGGTTAGAACCCTCAGACCATCAAGTAAAAATCATCACCTCAACCATTTATTCAACCTGGAGAAGAGAAGGCTCCAGGGGGACCTTAGAGTGACCTTCCAGGACCTGAAGGGGCTACAGGAAGGCAGGGGAAGGTCTGTTCAAAAGGGTTTGTAATGATAGGACCAGGAGTGATGGTTTGAAGCTGGGAAAGGAGAGATTGAAGCTGGATAGTAGAAAAAAGTTCTTTAATCTGAGGGTGATAGATCAGTGGAAGGGGCTGCCCAGAGAGGGGGTGGAGGCCCCATCCCTGGAGTCCTTCAAGGTCAGGCTGGATGGGGCTCTGAGCAGCCTGCCCTAGGTAGAGATGTCCCTGCTGGTGTAGGGAGGTTGGCCCAGATGAGCTCTGGAGGTCCCTGCCAGCCTCAAACATTCTATGATTCTGTCTCTTCCAAGTGAGCCAAGGATGATCCACACATTACCTGCAAAAAAACCACAGAACCCACCCAAAATTGCTCCACAACATAGAAGGTTTCAGGTCAAGAGGGACTTTCCAAGGTCATCCAGGTAGAGATGTCCCTACTTGTGTTGGGAGGTTGGACTCTACCTAGGGCAGGCTGCTCAGAGCCCCATCCAGCCTGACCTTGAAGGACTCCAGGGATGGGGCCTCCACCCCCTCTCTGGGCAGCCCCTTCCACTGATCTCTCACCCCCATGGTGCCCAACTCACTTGCTGCAGTTGATGATGACATCTTCTGGCATGATCCTCTTCTTGAGCATGCCCATCTTGGGGTGGTTGCCACGGCCACGGAAGAGTCCTGGGGGCTCCGTTTTGAAGTTGCCGATCTTCTCCCGGTGCCCATCAAGGATGCAGTAGCCAAACTCCTCCTGGATCTTCTCTGCCTCCTCCTTCAGCTTCTGAAACCAGCACGATGAGCCCACAGGGTGAAACCAAAGCCCCAAGACTTGTCCCTGCCTATTGCCACCCTCCTTTTGCAGAGCTCAAAGGGTTGGAGAAATCCATGAGGATGGATCCAAGTCCCCTCCCATCCAATGGTTCATCTCCACCTGCTTGGCAAATCCTCATGGTGATGTCACCAGCCCCTTAGCAAGGTCCACCACCCTCTAGACCTGAATCATGCTCCTGCAAAGCCATGAAACATGCAGATAAAGAGGGGGGTGATGGTCATGGAGAGATGGAGCTGGTGCAAGAGCCAAAGAGGTCCCAGGTGAGGGTGTAACACCAGAAAAAGAGACAAGATACCCCCAAGGTGGTCTCCAAATCGAAGAAGTCCTAGGAGACAGTCCTCACCTGCTTCTCCTCTTTGGAGAGTGCTTTCCTTGCCTCATTCTTGGCCACGAAGTATTTGTGGATCTCCCTGAAGTCACACTTGGTGAGGTCTGTGATTATCTCCTGCTCCTCTGAGGTCATCTCCTGAGCAAGAGGTGAGAGGAAAGCCAGGAGGCAAAGTCAGAAGGAAGAAGCCACCCCAGATACCCCAGACACACAGAATCATGGAATCATTTGGGTTGGAAGAGACCTTGGAGATCATCATGTCCAACCATTCCCCCATCCCTGCCAGGGCCCCACTAACCCCTGGCCCTCAGCACCACATCTCCAGCCTTGGAAACCCCTCCAGGGATGGGGACTCCAGCCTGGCACAGCCCTTCACAGCCCTGACCACCAACAAATTGTTCCTCAGCTCCAACCTCAACCTCCCCTGGGGTGACTTGAGGCCGGTTCCTCTTGTCCCATCACTTGGGTCAAGAGATTTCACCCCCCACCTGGCTCCAACCTCCTCGCAGGGAGTTGTGGAGAGGGAGAAGGTCTCTCCTGAGACAGGTTGACAGGTTTAATGCAGAGTTTTATGTGGAGGACAAGCAGCAAAGAAGCCCTCACAGGGCAGGTACCTTCCTCCAGTCATTGAAGAAGTTGTTCTGGAAGATCTCCTTGGTGGTGTATTCGTGGTCAAGCATCTTGGCATAGAAGGTGGCAATCTCCTCCGTGGCCAGGCTCAGCTTCAGGGGCCTCCCTAGGAACAGAGCAGGAGTGAGAAAGCTGGGGAGGGACTTTTGAGGCTGTTGGGTAGTGGTAGGAGTGGGGGGAATGGGTCCAAACCAGAGGTGGGGAGATTGAGATGAGACATTAGGAAGAAGTTGTTGCCCAGGAGGGTGGGGAGACACTGGCCCAGGTTGCCCAGAGAGGTGCTGGAAGCCCCATCCCTGGAGGTGTTCAAGACCAGCTTGGATGAAGCTCTGAGCATCCTGCTCTAGTGGGAGGTGTCCCTGCCCATGGCAGGGGGATTGGAACTGGATGATCTTGAAGGTCCCTTCCAACCCTGACAATTCTAGGATTCTATGGTTCTAGGTCCTTTAGCAGCAGTTATGGGGACAACCCAACCCCACAACCCCAGGCAGTTGGTTGGTGAGTCCCCACACTCACCACAGTCAAAAGAGGGATGAGAACAGGACAACCCATAAAGGTTTGTTTCCATCAAATGGTTTTACTGTTGGAAGGGACCTTCAAGATCATCTAGTTCCAACCCCCCTGCCATGGGCAGGGACACCTCCCACTAGAGCAGGTTCCTCAAAGCCCCAACAAACCTGGTCTTGAACACCTCCAGGGATGGAGCATCCACAACCCCCCTGGGCAACGTGTTCCAGGGACTCACCATCCTCAACATCTTCCTTAATTCCAATTTAAATCCCCCCTCTCCCAATTTAAAGCCATTATTCCTTGTCCTATCACTTCCAAGACCTCATAAAACGTCTCTCCCTGACAATTCCATGATCTCCTCAACCCAACTCCTACCAGGGGCAGAACCCTCCAGCCTCACCCCAAGGTTCAGGCTTTATAGAATGATTTAGGCTAGAAGGGACCTCTAGAGCTCATCTGGTCCAACCTCCCTCCACAAGCAGGGACATCTCTACCTAGATCAAGCTGCTCAGAGCCCCATCAAGCCAACATCCAATGGGGTATTTAGGCCCTTGAATAATCTGTGGTCTGCAAAACTTCTCCCCACCCTCATCCAAGGTGAGATCTGGCTCTTTGGCCAGGCAGAGGACAACCCCCCATACCCCAGGTCCCACCAGAAGGAGGACCTACCAGCATAGTAAAACTGCACATCCTCAGGCAGGGGCTCATAGAGGGGGACAAAATAGGGTCCTCGGTGCTCCAGCTGGGTCCACTTGACTCCATCTTCTTTCTTCTCCTCTACCCACCTGGGATAGAAACACTGGGAGCCATGAGAGCATCTCAACCTTAGGGTTTGAGACCTTCTCCCAAGGTCCACCTGAGAAGCTCCATGAGCAGTGATGGTACCACAAAAAGAAGGTGAGATCCTCTTGTCTCTGGTGCTGCCTCAGTTTCCCCCAGTCTTTCATAACAAGGAAGACCACAGGGAAAGGGGTCTTGGGGAAGGGGACATGGAATCAGAGGATGTCTCAGGCTGGAAGGGACCTCTAGAGGTCATCTGGGCCAACCTCAGGCATGCTCAATGCAGTGACATGGAGGGACACAGAGGGAAGGGAAATTTGGGACACTGAGGGTGCTGAGAGCCTGGTTGAGGTTGCCCAGAGAGGTGGTTGATGCCCATCCCTGGAACCATCCCAGATATCATCAGAGGAGGCTCTGAGCAACCTGAGGTAGTTGAGATGTCCCTGCTCCCTGCAGGGGGGTTGGACCAGATGACCTTGAAAGGTCCCTTCCCACCCAACCCACTCCATGATTCTGTAATCTGATGGTTCTACTTAGACCTATGATTTTAATTCAAATAAGATCTTCATGCTCCTCCCCCCCCAACCTCCCCCTCCAGAGTAAACGGGATTTTAAATCACTGCAAACTCTAGAAAAAGAACCTTAGAAAAAAAAAAAACACCTTAAAAAGAAAAACCCTAGGAAAAAAAAACTACCTAGAAAAAAAAACTACCTAGGAAAAAAAAACTACCTAGGAAAAAAAAAACACCAA